>JAQFVV010012684.1:175000-325000 GCA_028023455.1 Epiperipatus broadwayi | reverse complement strand
GACGGCGGAGCCTGGGACAAATCTCAGGTGGTTCTGCACTACTGGATGCAATTACCATGGGCAAAATCCACCTTGCTAAGTTCATTCTTGATGCTGTGGACTATAATGTGGTTAACACGAGGGATTTTCAAGGGAAAACACCACTTATAAGAGCCTGCTACATCAAGGTTTGTATCAAATCAATATTTTTAAATTTGTGATACACATTTAAAATAATAAATAAAAAATATAACAACAAACTATAATTTTTATTCGTTTATGTACAATATATTTTGGATTTACTTAATTAAATCCTATAATCTGTCTTTTAAATTAAAAATATTTTAAATATTGCATTTTTTTTTAAACATTTTTTTCTAATGATAAAAATTTGTTTAACCGAAAAATAATAACGCAGTACGTGTATGTAAAACTGATTTGTCCTTTAATAATTCAAATTTCCCAAGGATGGGGAGGGGGGAAATTATAAATTACTTCTTTACATTATATTATACAAAACACTAGAAAAAAGCATAATGCTATTCACTTGATTATCAGCAGTCAATATTAACTTGATAGTAGGTGAACAATAAAACATATATATATTACAAATATGCAACTATTTATAGTTACAAAAAAAAAATATTATCTCATGACTGCCGTAATACGATAATACTTGATCTTTATTTTATGGAAATAACAACAATCTAGATAAAAAAAAGTAGTTCAAACAGCTCAAAATTTCATTATATACAGCATTTTATTCTGTCTTAGATCAAACCAGATTCTTACAGAAGATCTCGGATTTGTTTATATACCTACTAATTTCTTTTAATTAAGCTTTCTGTTTGTTTTCTTCTAAATTGTTGGTAACTTAATTCAATTTTTGACATTATAATTAACTACCATAATAACATTCTTTTAATTATGTAAATGAATAAGAATATTTCTGCAGTTAAGACAATTGTAAAAAACCAAAGGCGTCAATATATTTTAATAAAAAATTTACTTTCAATCCCTTATCTAAATGCAAGAATCATTTGCTGTCAATTTACCATTAACTCCATTAAGCTAAATGTTCATAGTCTAATTTCCAAAGCAAATTTAAGATTTTTTTAAGGCTGCTGATAATTATTGATTGGTAAATTCTTAGCTTTAAAGAGCAAAATAAAGGCCAAAAATAATAAAACTTTTATTAACGGATAGTTGTCTTAGACTTATTTTTTCTTTATTATTTTTTATGGAAGAATCTGCTATAATAGGCTATGTACCCCCTCCGCACATACGCATATATAATATGTAATAAATAGAATAACTCACCTTAAATTAAATGTAAATTAGTCAGAAGAGTTATCAGCTCCAATCATCTTGCATAATATATTTTTATTATGGCTGACACATTGACTGGAAAAAATATCAAATTGCGTTACTGTAAATTTGTGTGGATTATTGGTAGTTCACGAATATAGTTATTACTGAAATATAAGCATACTGCAGAGCAATTTGTTATTTTTTAATATGGTGTGGCATCCAGAATAAAAATATATTACATATAATAATTTGAACTGACATCTCTTCAGATTTTACATACTCGTATATACAGGTGTGTGTAAATTAAATTAAGCAGCACAAATAATAAGAGATATAATTAGAGGTATAAACTTCTCACTTAAAATGTTCTGTGATATTTAATATAATGCTTTCCAGTATCAAAGTTGTGATGCAAAAGAAAATGATTCACTAAGATTTATTTCCAAATTATTACATGGATGTTTTAAATAAACTATAACATTGACAATCATAAAATTTAAATCAGAGGAAATTTCACACGTTCTCACTTATATTGAAGTATAATTCAATTTACATAGACAGACTTAATTGCAATTGATTCTAATAAGCCATAGGAATAAACAGTAAACTATCATAAATGTCAGGGAAATTAAACAGCAGAAGTAATATTGAATATAGCTGAAGAGATGAACTCCTAGTTTAAATTATGCCCTCCAGTATCAAAGTTGTGATACAACAAATAAAAATGAATCCCTATTTCATTTTCAAGTTATTCTATGCATATCTTTAGTAAACTACAAACATCAGCAAACATAAAATTTATATTAGCAAAGATATCCTGTAGACTTACTCAAATAGGCTTATAATCCAATTTACAGAATGTGATTGATGGAAGCTTGAAAGTCTGGGTTCAAATTTCTTTTAATTACATTTAGATTAAGTATATATATTACACTTGTATTTAAATATTACAGATTCAGCCTGTATTCTTCCCATTCTTGTTCTATGTATGTAAATAGTCTTAAGATTATACATATAAGGGATCAGAATGACTTATAATCAACATTGGTATGACAACAAAATTGGCAAATAAGGGATTTGAATATACCATCATCAGATTTTCAAGGGTATCCATGGGTGAAGAGTTGGAGAGTAGAGAATATTGAAGCCTGTCCATTAAAATTTAAAGATTTTCTATCTTAATATAAACAGAGCACTGATTGTATATATGTGTGGGAGATGATAATCCAGACTAACTGATGATGGCTAGTTCAGTGTAAAATATTTATATTGAAGATTTATCT
Source organism: Epiperipatus broadwayi (assembly GCA_028023455.1). Classification (NCBI taxonomy): domain Eukaryota; kingdom Metazoa; phylum Onychophora; class Udeonychophora; order Euonychophora; family Peripatidae; genus Epiperipatus; species Epiperipatus broadwayi. The sequence goes on along the minus strand of JAQFVV010012684.1, from coordinate 322,427 downwards.
TTTTCATACATATGTAGTCATGTATATCAGTTGTAAAAGATAGAATAAATGATTGAAGGAAGCTTGAATATCTGGGTTCAAATCCCCTCTAATTACATCCAGCTTAAGTATGTATATTATGCCTGTATTTAAATATTACAGAAATAATTCTTTTTTATTTTAATATCATTGTACACAAATTATACTGGCTACTCACTAAATTACTATAACTTTATATTTTACATGCTTTATAATATACTTGCAAATGTTTAATATACATGTATTATTTAAACAAACATAAAATGTATAATTTGACATGTTAAAAGAATGTGCACCATTGCTAATGTAAATAACTACATTAAAAATTCTGTTAACAAACATATATATAAACATTAAAGATCTAAGGCTAAATTAGTCAATAAAATAATCAAAATTACCCCAAATTCACAACTAAACCAGTCTAACCAAAGAAAATAAACTCTAAAATACAATCAATGGTTTACTGTTACAAACAGACTTCTGCAAGATAACAAATTTACAGTAAATATTACCCACAATTCTACTTATATCTCACACATGCTTAACATTAAAGTTAATTGCATCAAAATCATATATTTTTAATAATAAAGATTCTTTAATTTTTCTTTTTATTTCATTTTTTCAAAGAAGATAACTTTTGCATTATCGAAACTAATAATATGAACAATATCTTTTTCATGGATACACAAAGCTGAACTGAGATATTTATTTCTAACCCTACTTTTATGTACCCTTATCTTTTCATTTAAGCTCAAACTACTCTGATCTATATATTCCTTATTTTCGTAAGAAGGTATAGCTTGTTTAGCCTTAAGAGAACCCCTTTTACTTGAACAAAAAACTCCAACAAAGACCTAATATAGGTTAATGAGAAAACTTGTTTAACCTCAAAGATTATCAATTAGTAGTAATTGTTAATTTCTTGTCAACATTAAAAGATAAAATGTTATCTCTGTTTACATGTACAAAATCTCCTAATTTTTATTCTTTATTATCATCATCATGAACCATAATTAATCCACTGCAGGATGAAGGTCTCTCCAAGTTCAATCCATCTTCTCTGATCCTTAGCTTATCTTCTCCACATCACCCATGCACACTTTCTTATTTCATTCACCCATCTCACATGTGATCACTTTCTGGGTCTTTTACAATCTCTTAAAGTCCAGTTTAAGATTTCAATTGTCCATATATTATCATCTCTTCTAGCACTATGTCCAGCCCAACTCCACTTCAGTCTTTTAATTTTTTCAATGAGATCAGTAACACCTGTTTGTTCTCTTACCCACATATTGTGTTTTCAATCACTTCTTGTTACTCCCATCATGCATCTCTCCATACTTCATTAAGTGGTCCAAAGTCTCTGTATTGCTCTTCTAATAAGTGTCCAAGTCTCAGATCCATAAGTAAAAACTGTTAAAACACATTTATTAAAAACCTTCCTTTTCAAATACATAGGCATATTTCCTTTTAGTATCAAGTTATTTCTACCAAAAGCACCCCAACCAAGTTTAATTCTATGATTAATTTTATCCATTATGTTTCAATGTGTATTAATAATCTGACCAAAGTATTTGTAACTGTTAACTTCTTCTAACTCATCATAATAAATTTTAATTTTCATATTTTGAGAAAATCCATTAAACATGACTTTAGTCTTTTTAACATTTATCTTTAGTCATACTTTCCTACTTTTATCTAATAAAGCCTGAAACATTTACTGTAGCTCTAAAGCATTATTTGCAAAAACAACTACATCATCTGCAAAATCTAAATGACTTAAATAATCTCCATTTATTTTCACTCCTTTAGCTTCCCATTTTAATCCACAAAATACTTCTTGCAGCACTGCTGTAAAAAGTTTTGGGAATATAGAATCACCCTGTTTTACACCCTTTTCAATGTTGATTTTCCAAATATCATTATATAATCTAATTGTTGTTGTTGTATTTTTATAAATATTCTTTAAAATATGACAATATCCTGGATCTGTATCTTGATGATCCAATGTTTTAATCACTTCCAATGCTTTAATCACTGAAGAAATATTTCTAGAATCAAATGCCTTTTCATAATCTACAAATCCAAAGCATAATCACAACCCGTATTCATTTGTCCTTTCTATAACTTCTCTCAATACCTGAATATGATCTACTGTACTAAAACCACTTTTAAATCCAGCTTGTTCTCTTGGTTGGTGGAAATCCAATGTTCTCTGTAGATGAGTTGTAATTATCTTAGTAAAATTTTTGTATAAAACTGATAAAAGGCTGATATGTCTGTAATTTCTAATATATTCTTTATCACCTTTTTTAAATATTAATATTAATACTGCATTTTTCCAATCATCTGGTACATCTTTATCATTTTGACATTTGGTATATAATGTTTTCCTGAAGGTTTGTGATGATGGTGTTCTAGCTGTATTTTTATATTGTACTATTTCCATCATCTAGAATGTGTGTTGAATGACTTTAGAAAAGTTTAATTTTATTTAAAAATTCCAAATACATTCAACTGTTACTAATATCACAGCACACAGTTAGTATATGCACCAACTGTTAGTAATATCACAGCAAACAGGTTAGTATATGCACAAAGTTTCAAGAGGTATTTTTCTCCCCTCTTCTTCAGATGTTGCTGGTCTGACCAGTGACAGTACTAGCATGGTATTCGAACATGGGTTCTTATATTTTTGAACTATTGAATTTTAAGGTAATGCTCTAACCATCTGAGCCATCCTGCCAAAGGCAACAGTATGTAGTAATTGCATATATTTATCTATGAGATTCCTTCTGATTTTTTCACTTTTTCTTAAGAGCAAAGTTGATTAGTGGTTTCCATAACTTTGCCAAAAAAATTTCTAATTCTTCACCTGCTTCTTTTAATATATCAATTATAATTCCAGCATTACCTGGAGCCTTTCCCTTTTTTCATACATTTAACTGCATGTCTCACTTCTTCATTTAAAATTCTGGGCAATCTGAAGATGTAATAGATATAGAAGGTACTTGTTTTTTATTACTATATAATTATTAATAAAAGTCTTCTACCCATTTCATGATGTTATCCCTCTTTTTAGTAATAATTCAATCTTTTTTTCTTATTGCAGATATAAATTTCCTACCAATACCAAAATGTTGTTTTACACTCTTGAGACTTTTATTCTCTTTTACAGCTTTCCTTGCTAGTTCACAGCTATACTTTCTTCTATCATTTTCAACTCTTTTCCACACCATTTTACAAAATTTGAGATATCCAATCTTTTTTACTGCATCATTTTTGTATATTTTTATATTCCTTCTTTTTTTCATAAATTCTCTAGTATCAGTAGAAATTTTATTGGTCAATTGCTTCTTTTTTTTACCAGCTATCTTTGTTGCAGTTTTTAAAAGGGTATCATTTATTTTCATATTAATTTCATTCAAATGTGAATCATGTTCAAAATCTATTAATACTTGAAATCGATTTGTAAGTTCTAATTTAAATTTATTAGAATGTTTCTGAAGATTAGGAAAATCAACTGTAAATATTGTTTTTAATAATTTTGTCTCTCTAGTTTTGCATTAACATGTATCTTACACCTTACTAATCAATGATCACTTCCTGTGTTAAATTTATTAAGAACATTACAATCTTAAAATATGTATTTTCTATTAGTCAAAATATAATCCAATTCTGCTGTACCTTCATTTGAATGCTTCCATGTCCATTTCCTTTTAACATTTTTCTCAAAAAAAGAATTCATAATATAAAGTTTTTCTTTTTCTGCAAACTCCATAAGTCTATGTCCTCTCTCATATCTATCACCATAACCAAAATTACCTATGCGCTTTCATCTTTCATTTGTTTACCAATTCTAGCATTAAAGTCTCCCATAACAATTTTAAAATATTGTTTCTCTGATAAAAAGCCTTTTGTACATCCATATAAAAATCTTCTACTACTTCATCACTATGAGAACTTATTGGGGCATATATATGTTTAAATATTTTAATAAGTGAAAATATCTATTGTATGTTCAGTTTATAAATATTACATTCAGATTCCACAGACAATAACTAATGAAAATAGTAAGCTGTAAATGTTTTCTGCATTCAAAAAGTTTATATATGTATCTTGCATATATTGCTAAGTTAAGATTATCTCTAAGTTATAATTATAATCTAAAACAAGCACAATATTTGAAGGAGTACATGTTCCTCCACCACTTATTAGTTTAAAATATGGACATATTATCCCCATGAAGTATTGCTTGAGATTATACTTCATATATTAATACATACTTTATATATATACATACAAGATCAACATTTAAAGAATTATAATGATTAAGTCCTTTATTTCTTTATCAGAATTGGATATTATCAAATAAAGTGTATATCCAATGCCCTTGTTTAAAAAATACCAACAAATAAAAAATACTTATTAATAATATGAATATATGAATATTCAGTTAAAGTGGGTATTCAGTATTCTCATTATCTTCAAAATGATCAGGTATTTTCATGTTTATTTAATCATTACCTATTTTACACTTACAAAATATAAAAGAAAAATTAATAATGCAAATATTTGCTTTATCACAGAGAAGATGAAACTCAATCTTATTTTTTCTATAACTGACATGGATTTGATCTTATACCTGTCTTACTACTCAAAATATAGAAAAGCCAGATTACTCCCATTCAAATGCTTGTTAATTCTTTTGCTAGAGAATTTTTTCCAACATTCATACTGCAGTAATGGTACTTTACTTCATGTGATGTACAAGATGGACATATAAGTATAAAAAGAATTATAGAAATCACACAAATGTTTTCTATAATACAACAGAATAAATAAGATTAAGGAACAAGATGACTGCCCCACTGGATATTTTTGTAGCACATGGCTTACTAATAAGACAGATGAAATCTTTAGTTTTATGAAAATGAATAATATTAAAACAATTAAAATAAAACTGGTAGTCATTGAAAATCAAAGCCAAGTATGATTTTGCCTTTCTTGAAATCTAATAAAAATTATATATAAATATTAAATTCAAATATCAGCCTTTTAAGCCAATTGTGCAAACGCTTTGCGAATGTTAATAATAAATGAATACTTTCTGACCAATACAAGATATAGCATTTATGCAGGAATAAAAGCAAACCCTCTTATTCCTACAACTCAAATATTTATATATGAGCACATTTGAATTTAATACAATCATATACAGACGCTATTTAAAATAAATGCTTATTTATATATGATTAAGTTTCAGTTGGAATGACGTTTAGTAAATTCTAGACAATTTCATCAACATCATTTATTCACACATCGTATAGAGTAATTGAAAGTGACTGTTCTATCGTCACATTTTCTTTGCCAGTACTTCAGATTTGCTCATATATAAATATTTGAGTTGTAGGAATAAGAGGGATTCCTTTTATTCCTGCATAAATGCTATATCTTGTATTGCTTAGAAAGTATTCATTTATTATTAACACTCGCAAAGCTTTTGCACAATTGGCTTGAAAGGCTGATATTTGAATTTAATACAATCGTATACAGACGTTATATAAAATAAATGCTTATTTATATATAAATATTGTTTATGTGAACAAAAAAGAAGAAAAAATACTTATGTATGAACATTGATCTATGTAATTTGAATATTTAAAATGAAGACTACAATTTTCATTTGAAGCATATCATAAAGCTACTTATATTTCATAACTACTACCCATTCCCGTTTTTTAGTTCACTTTCATTTTCTTTAGTTTGCATCCAGTCAAATGTCAAGTAAACTTTTTAAAGGCGTGCACTTTTTCATTTTCTAGCTTTTAATAATTCAACTTAATGAACTATCTATAATGAATTAATTGTAGACGTGATTTTTTTTTTGCTTATTGAATGTATATAAATTCGAAAGGGTCCAATGTTTTTGCTTCCTAGTGGAAAAATACTATATTTCACTATAGCAATACAATAGAAATATTATTATTGCTCTTTAAAGTGATATTGGGAGTATCTGGATTTGTTGATTTCTGGAGATTTAAAACAATAAGCAGGCATCGACTGTTTTAATAATAGACAAATCTATTTTCTTAATTGAAATATTAATAAAATCTTTATCACTCGTGCTAGGCAATTAGATAAATTAGATATGCATTAGAACTGCCTTTCCACAGAAGAAATTCTCATGCTGAAGTCAGTAAGCTTGATAATTATAAAAATATTAATTTAATAAAAACTAAAAACAATGAATAAACAATAATAAGTGATTTACTGCATTTCTATTATTTCCTTGAAAAGAGTGCATATCGAATCTGATCAGTTGTTCTGATGAGAAAAATGTTATTTTGATAAAAAAAAATTCTTAACTGCATGAACAAAAACATTTTTATTACATTGATGAAAAGTGTATTTCTCAAATTATCCTTTGATGTATAGACAAAACCGTTATCTTTTCATATATTTTAAAATCAACATTTATACATTAAATAATAAATTATATAAAATATACTATTTTAATTAGTGGTCAATTTGAACCCAGACTTTCAAACTCCCTTCAGTTACCCATTCCATCTTATACAACCGGTACACATGGCCACATACATGAGAAAAAAATAAAAGATCTCCAATAAACGTATTTTGTGCTGAACCAGCACTCATCAATTGGTCCAGATTATCATGTCCCACACATATATATAATATTAAAATAACAAATCTTCAAATTTTAATGGACATGCTTCAGTCTTCTTTACTCTCCAACTTTTAAGCCATCCATATCATTGAAAACCTGATGATGGTATGTTCAAAGCCTTTGTTTGACAAATGTTGTTGTGCCATAGCCATGTTGACCATAAATCAATCTGACTCCTCATATGTAAGACCTTAAGCTCATTTAAATACACAGAAGAAGAATGGGCAGAATACAGGCTGAATATGTAATATTTAAATACAAACATAGTATTTATACTTTAAGCTAGATGTAATTAGAGGAAGATTTACAATCAACTAGGATATAACACAACAAAGTTTGGCAAACAAGGGCTTTAAACATGCCACCATCAGATTTTCAATGATATGGATGACTTAAGAGTTGGAAAGTGTAGAAGATTGAAGCCTGTTTATTAAAGTTTGAAGATTTTCTATCTTAATATAAACTAAGCACTGATTGATTTTGTACATATATATATAGGAGATCATCCGACCAATTGATGAATGCTGGTTCAACATGATATATATATATATATAAATTTCCAACCAGTAACCACCTAAACATTCACAGTAAATATAGCAACCAATATTTCTAACTGCTGTCAAGGCAACCTTCACACCTTTTAATAGCAAGAATATATATATTGTAATGGAATGTAAATGTATTATATACAATATATCACACCTTTTAATAGCAAGAATATATATATTGTAATGGAATGTAAATGTATTAAGATAAGAAGTCCCTAAATGTTGGTAGGCTAATTGTAATGGAAAACATATAAATCAATATAAATGAAGAAAGATGAATAAACAGTGGATAATCAATGTAGCATGTCATATAAGCCAAATTATTAAGCAGCACTTATAATGAAAAAACACAACTTGAAACTCTATATGTAATCAACAATCATTAATTGACTAAGACTCATGATGACACAACATTTATAATGGAATGTGTTATTTCTTAAATCATTTGATATATAAATTCAATCTATAAATTGCACCATTTATAATGGATAGATTATATTAGAAATAAAGAAAAGATTTGGATAAGATATACCTATGAGGCATCCATAAATTAATTAGGTTTCATAGTAACTTGTCAACTATAATAAAATGCATGTGCTATGCAATAAGAAAAAAACATATTTTCCATCATTCAACTCAATTTAAATATAATACAGACAAGAAGTGTAATACCAATTTAATAGCATATGATACATATATTAAGATAAAATAAACTACCTCAAAATGAATGTACTAAAATATACTATTATCATGGCTAACTATATAAAACAAACTTAATAATATAGAGCATTGACTAGAGTACATTACTAATTAGTTCTCAGGGTTAATAAACTTACAATTAATTATATACCAAATATAATTTGGAACAAAAGGAATTTTATTGAATCCAAAATATATTTATTCAATTGAAATTACCAATAATTTAATACTTTCATATCTTCTAGCTTGTAGAACTGATGTACTAAAAATAGAGAAAAAGAAAATAAATAAATCTCAAATAAAACTCAAAATCATTCTGTTATATAAAATAAATGATGAAGTTTTATTTCAACATTGCGACTTTAGATTTATAATAGCATACATATACATATATACATATTTTGAAAACATAATAATAGTTTTGTTTTGCAAATACTCAATTTCTATATGTTAATTAAATATACGGTTTAACGGTAACACTTATAATTTGCAATTTATATTCACATAGGAACTGTATAAGCTGTTATGAAGTTAAATAAATATACAAATAAATAAACAAGTTGGAGATATCTTGTTGCATTAATAATCTAAGTTATAAATGTATTTCTTTAATATATTTTTTCAAATAAATACCAATTATAAATAGAAAATAACTAAATGACTGAATTAAGCAAATATTAAATGGATTCAATGAATGAACCATTTATTAGAAGTCATTTATATTCTTTTAAGTTATAAATTCAATGTCCACATAATATAAATCATCTAAATAAACATTTAGATATAACTAAGTGATTTACATCTACATTGGAAAAGTTCTGGATGATTGTAACATATACACAACAAGTGTGGATTATACTAACTGGTCATATGTTTATAAATTCAAACATTTACAATTATAAAATATTGTTGGTTGGTTTGTGAATGATTACAAATCATGATAGCACAAAACACAGACATTCTTATACTTTAACAACCATCTCTTACGAGGCTCCTCGTAGACATCTGACGTCACTCTAACTCTGCCAGTTCTTATGCTAAAAAATTCGTTTGATAGGTTTTGAATAGGTTTTTAAAAGTTCTGTAACATGGTGCCCTCTTCCAATTTATTTTACAAGTAAAAAATAAAAAAAAACGCATTTAAACCTAAACAAAGAAAGAACATGAGCTGTGATTGGTTCTTAGCATGCTCTCAGCTGAAAAAGACATTCTGATTGGCTGGAAAGAACAAAGAAACTGCCTGGTCAAAGAAAATAAAGAAAAACGCTGAGATTTTCATTTCGAACATGATATAAATTATTATAAAATTATATTTATGGAAATTACAAATTATTTTCAGAGAGAATAATAAAAAAACAAAATTATTTTCGAAAAATATTGAAGATTTTAGTAAAAACATTAAAGAAATATTTAAAAGAAATATTTACTTTTCTATAACGTAAAAGTCGACCTTTTTGTTTATATTATAGCTTTTATGTTGCCGAAATTGAATATTTTAGAATAAATAAATAGCAATTTATTTTTGAAAGAACTTTCGTTCTCTTCATAACCTGAAAAATTAGTAATATACTTTTTATAAATGTATCTGAGTTGAATTTAATATTATAGGCGAATATGTTTTAACAATAGGCTTTGTCTTCAGTTTGTGAGTTGGCCAATTAAAAGATTTGATTTTTACCTCATACAACCAATAATATAATTAGCGGTTAAAAGGTTAAAGCACTAACATAATTGAGTGCATCCTAAATGAATCACATTCTTTAAACAAACTTATCTTGATATTACATACTAAAATACAAACAACCTCACCTACTATGGTGAAAAATTTAGTTTTAATTAGATATCATGAGTGATATACCCCAAAAAAGGATTTTATAATGCAACTAGCATAAATATATCAAAAGCATGGTGGCTTCCAGAATAACACCTACATTTGAGGCAAAATAAGATGCCTAGACCTTTTGTTTCAGTGCATCAGGAAAATATATGGAGAGGCTCACCAAAAACAACAACAATAGGTAGCTAAAAATATGTGATTACAATCTGGAAATATAAGTACTATCAACTCATGGATAACTACAATACAGATGGGGAATTTATCCACTCCATCCAGTAATAATAATAACTATAATAAATAAGGCCTGACATATTAAGGCTATTCTACAACTAATAACACCAAGATAAAAACTTCACAATAGTGGGCTAAAGTTATAACAACAATTTTAACCTCAATAAACAATAAGTAATGTCTGCACCAACAAATAAATTTAAAAGTTAACTGACTTAAATATAAATAACGATAATGACTAGCATATGAAATATTGGCATTATATATATATATATATATATAATGCACACAAGTATGAAATATTAAATATTTTAACTTATAAGATTTAATAGATAGGAATAAAATGCAACCAGATTGCTAGAATAATAATTGGAGAACTAAGATAATTATTAAACAATGATATTACTTATAAATACAGTTCTATAAATTTGCACATTTATACAATTCCTATGCAATAACGTATAATTTATTGCTTTCCAATTTAATCTGACAAATGACTTTTATTATTTAATACACCTGTATGCAAACACAAATCAAATAAAAAGTAAAAAGATAATAATAATAAATATTATATATATTTATAATTATGACATATTTGCATAGTTTAAGTTATAAACGTCTTAAAAATAAATAAACAAACATGTATACTAAAATCAACTTTCATCATTCTTAAATTCTTAACATTTAAGAGAAATTTGTAAGTTAGTTTTTAAAGATTTCAGTTGTATATTCTTTCATAAAGATATATTAAATGTTACATAAAAATAAAAAAATAAAAAAATAGACAATAAAAAATAAGATAATTTTTTTACCATCATCTATCTGCATTAATGTCCAGTCATTTTAAAATCAGCTAGTTATTTCCAACACTTTCTTTATTTTATTCATCCTAAAATGGCTTGAAGTGACATAAAATATGAACATATTACAAGTAAATGAAGAGATTTGCTTCTTGTTGTTAAAACCATTAATTTCAGTCATTTCCTAGCTATTCAATTATATATGCAGTTAAGTTGAATATTATTTTTAGATCACTAAGTAATTTGGAAGTTATAATAAAATGTATCAATCAATTATGATAGCTATTTTTTTAAAACTTATTTAAGAACGCCTGTTTACTTTTGAGGTTTTATGCTTCACTGAAGTTTCCAATGTTATTTGATGGGCAAGTAGAAAGGCAAATGCCCCAAAATGATAAAGTTGAACTTAACCAATCATCTTTAGTATTAATCCTTAATCCAATAATTTTTTGTAAGGAAATTTATAAGAAAAATTTGGAGAAATGACGAACAAAAGTAATGTCTTTTTTTTTTAACCAGCAAGAAATGATGATGATATCCAGCATTCCATAGCCAGCTTCCTATTGTTGTAAATATTCAGGTGCTGATTTAATAAAAATCTTCAACACCATTGTTTAGCAGTTTTAAAATATTTTTTAACAAAGAAAAAATAATAATAATGCCAATAAAAAAAAATACATATATACTACATTGAGAAATTTATGTTGTAATTTACAAATCAAATGAATATTTAAACAACCAGAGTAATATTATTATATCTTTTATAATTTTTTTAAAAATAAATAAATAAAGGCACAATATAATTATATTTAGCAATTTAAATACCACTGCTAACGATTATTTCTTTATACACACATTCATAATATATATACATATATATTGCCATTACAACAATCTATCTCAAAAGAAAGCATATCGTAATAATTAAATAAACTTGAACTAAATAACAATAAAACATTTACTAACAATAACACTACCAACTTATTTACAAATCCTTAAGTAAAACTATATCAGAAACATTTTTTTAAAAGCATACTAGAACTTCAAAAAATAAGGATGGATTTTCTATCCTGTATAATATATATATATATATATATATATATATATATATATATATATATATATATATATATATATATATATATTAGAAATCATGTCTATCGGTTGTATAAAATGGAGTGGATAACTGAAGGGATATTGAAACTCTAAATTCAAATTCCCCTCTAATAAAACTAGTTTAAAGTATAAATACTATACATGTATTTAAATATTACATATTTTATTTTACAATTATAATTTTATATACGTATACAACCTCAAACATTTTACATATATTCAACACGATTAATCTTTCTCATATATACATGTGTATATGATTTTTAAAAGAGTAATTACTGAAATAATAAATATGTCATTTTTTAAAATATAGATGTGTTCTATTAGTATTAAACAAAATGATATAATTTTTTAAATCTTAGTCTTTCTTAATTACTAGTTTATCAAGCTTTTTTATGCATATCTTTCTCTCTCTTCTTTAATTATTATTATTAAAACTTCATCTATATATTTGCCTTAATATTATTCTTTCAATATATATCTGGTCAATAAAATTATAATTTGTTTTAAATATCTGATTATTTTATTATCTATAATTTTATTTGTTATAAATTATTTAGTTTGTTTTTATTAATTACTTGAAAAAATTTCAGTCATAAATAAAATGTCACTAGTTTTAACTCTTTACAAATATTTAACAATCCATAAATTATAAATTTTGTTGTTTACATTTTTAAATAATTAAAAAATATATAAATATAAAAAATAACAGAATTTATAACTATTGCGTGATAAAGAACTAAAATAATTACTGATATAAAACTTTTTTTTACTACACCATTGTTTTTAAAAATATAATTAATAAACTATTCAGTAGAATTATATAAAATCAAATAATTTTCAAATGTACTTTATTTGTTTATTATTTAAATACTTATCAAAATCTGTTTAACTGTACTTATATAATAATATTATATAAGCTATTGAAGATAGCATATTATTATCATCTTTAACTATTATCGATCTATGGCAGAATGAAGGTCTATCCAAGTTTAATTCAGTTTCTTGATATATATTTTTCTTTACATCATTCTAAAACATTTTTCTATTTCATCCATATAATTCACAGAACATCATTTTTAATATCTTAAAATCCAGTTTAAAACTTCAATTGTTCATTTATTAATATGATTTCTAATAATATATTTAGTCCAGCTTGTTTAGCCTCTTAATATTTTCAGTGATGTTTATGATATCTGTTTGATTTCTTAATCTCCTTGTAACTTTGAAATAAAATTTCTTGTAGATTGCTATGTGATTTAAAGTTTTTTGCATTGCTCTTAAATCTTACACAAAGGCATATCTTTAATATTAAGTTTTTTTCCCATCAAAAGTTCTCATAAATGTTTAATTTTAAGATTGTTTACAAATAAAATAGAAACAAGTCAACTAAAAAAACTAATTTAGATCAGAAAATGGCATTATCATATTAAATTGCAAGTATTTAGGGGTATTTTAAAAAAATAAAATAAAATAAAACAATGGGTATGCATTAAGCATTAGATTCATAGATTAAAAAAATATTTTATAAGCATTTTAATGTTAATTAATTAGCTTTGGAACATAAAAACATAAACCAAAAATATTATCAAATTGTACATAATATTTAACAAGATTCAACATCAGTGATTAGATTCTGCAGATTTCCACAGAAAATTAACATTGATAGGTATGTAGGCAGAATGATTAAATCTCTTGCTAACTTTTTACATCAGTTTTTATGAATGTAATTTGTGAAATAAAATGGAAAACTTTGAGACTAAAAATAAATGCAAATTATATAATTCACAATCTTTACTGAAAATGCTAAAATTGTGGAGCTTTATGAAACATTATTAGTGATATCAGTTAAAATAAGTAAGTAGGACTCGTGACAAATGCTAAAAAAAGTAAAGATTAATGACTTCTTAATAACAACAGCAGCAAAAATAATATAAATATTATTATATTGTATATTTAAATATTTGATCTTATAAGTATTCATTAAGGTAATTTGAATTAGAGTAAAAAAAACAGCATCATAAATATGATGTTCAATTTTAATATAAGCAGAGCTTTGATTGTATATGTGTATGGGGTGATAATCTGGACCAACTAACGAGTGCTGTTTTAGCATGAAATATGAATATTGATGATTATTTATCTTTTCGATATGTGTGTGATCAAGTGTATCAGCAGTATGAGATAGCATGAATGGTTGAGGGTCCTGTGAAAATCTGAGTTCAAACTTCCTATATATTACATATATAAGTGCAGGTATAAAAAGCCTGATCTGTAGATGAACCATTTTTATCTGTTTTCCACTGGAGCAATGATGTGAGTAAGATGTTTAATAAAAATGTATTATAAACGAGCTTAGAGAATACATTGCATTCCAAAATATTAAATATCCCAAGACTTTGTAAAATATCTAGAAAAAGACTACAAAAGAGATGATATAAGATGAAAAAAATTGTTAGACTAAAAATAGATTAATTTTAAAAAAATATCTTTTTTTACATTCAAGCATCTTATATATTGTATATATACACGCCACTGCTATTTTTATTATTATTTGTTAATATTTACGACATTTAATCGGTTAGTGAAGTAAATAGTTTTTTTTTTTTTTAAATTTATGTAATACTTCGTTGTTTAAAATGATTTATTATTACTTAGAAAGATGAAAAATAATATAAAAACGTGTTATTTTGCTGCAATATTGAAACTTTACCCTTTGACATTTAGTTTGTTATGTTATTTTAAATTTTTCTGCTTCTCAGTGGCTGTTCGTCATCCGTCAAAAATCTTGTTGCATTCATTATTAAACAAAGTCATTTTATAATCGCGAATATTAATAGATGGTAAAAAATAAGTATTAACAATAAGCGCATTAATAAAACATAAATTTAAGCTTAAATGAATTACAAATTTATTATTTTTTAAAAAATATATAAATTGCAAATTATTGAAAGTTATTACAAATTAATTAATTATATGAAATGTATATCTAAACGTTAATGTAAAACTACTGCGACATAATATTCGTATAAAATTGCTTCTGTTTTATAAAGAGCTCGCAAATAAACTCTTAACAAGGCTTTGCAGAATATTTTCAACCCCAGACCGGTTTCTATTACTGGCTTCTTCAGTGAGGTGCCAGGATATTCAAGCATTACATTAAAAATACTAGGACAAGCCCAGCACTTTATCTAATGGATAACTATTAAGTAGAAAATCTGAAATTTTCAGACATCCATATGTCTTCCAATCCAGCTATCTAACTTAAATAGTCATATGAGACTACGTATTTATAAATAAACTTGTAGTTTTACAATTAATATATATGTAATTAGTCTATTCATTAGTGTACTAAATGTTTTCTACATAAGTAACTAGAGGGATTTGAACTTAGTCTATATTCGTCCTTCATTCCATCTCAAACAACCTACACATATGACTACATGGTTCTGGATGCAATGCGTGTATAATTGAGAATCATGTATCTTTTTCCCATGTATGTGTCCATGTGTGACGATCACTTAAGATGGAGGATGAATATAGAGTGAAAAATCCTAAACTCAAATCTCTCTAATTTATTAATATATATGTATACAGTTATAAAATATAATCAAAAGAAAAATGAATATAATATACAGTAGGTGTAATAAATCACTAAATAAACTTTTTGGTAAATTAAAAACTTCATTCAGCTGCCACTTCTAAAGATAATTTAAAAAAAATAGTTTTATTTTATATTACCGAATTAATCTTTTACACGTTTTTTTTTTTTTTGGTTTAAGCAATATCTAGTATATTATTTAATATTATAACTTTTGTTGATTTTTTTGTTAATATATTTATTACTATATATGATTCTAAACATAATTTTTACAGTAGTTCCAAATGTACAATTTGTATCTTTTCTCTCTTTTTTTTACCAATATTGTCATTATGGATTATTAATACTAATACTTTGTATTTTTTATTATCAAAAGTAAATTTATATTTTATAAACCAACCTGACCATTATGCTTAAATTAGAACATGGTGCAGTATCCTTATTGATATCTTTGAACATTTTGGCCTTATAATGTTTAAATAAAATTATTAGAAAGATAAAACATTTTTGAATTGTTTGTCATATTTTAAGATTGAAAGTTTAGTTTAATAAAGATTTTTGATTAATAATAAACTTAAGGTATATTTAGAGAAAGTTTATACTACATAGAAATTTTGGATCTTAAAGTGTGACCAGCGATAGAAGAAATGTTTATCTTTGTAACAGATTTATAGTAAAAATATTCAAATTTATAATGATATGAAGACACTTTACATGTTATGAATCCTTGTTAGTATATCATTTAAACTAAGATATTTTTAGGTTTATGAATAAAGCTTTGAACATGTTAAATTAAAACTTTTATACTTTAGATTAATGGATAAACTTTTAATTGATTTTCTATTCTATCAAGCATTAATTTATTATATTATTTATATTTGTATTTAAATATTTAAAGATATTTCTAGAAATGTTACTGGAATAATATGTTACTCAGGTTAATTTTATTTTTGATGAAAAGCTGACTGATTTGTTTAAAGTGATGCATAGATAATATTTTGAGTCTTTAAACTCTATAGCAAAATAGTATTTGCATATATTTAAAGAAATTATTCTTATATTATATAATATGCTATTCTATTTATCTGTACCATTTTAAGTGAAAAATTCAAAGGCTTATATTCTTTTTTCTATTTTTTTTTTGTAATTAAGGAATCAATCTATATAAAGAAAATATGAAGAAGCACTGAAGTATTCATTCTTTATCTGAATTTTATTAAATTCTTAATATAATTTTGAAGTGCATTATTCTATTTAAGTAATTATATATATATATATATAAAATACATATTTTATATATATATATATATATATATATATTGTACCCTTTTGTTTAGGTTAGAATGGATTATTTGTAATAATTTACTGAAAAATTTTAAATTTTGAAGTTGGGTAGGAGATGATGTATGTTGTGTGTTAATAATCTTTGAATAATTTAATTAAGGCAAGTAAAATAATTGATGTATAATATTAGGTTGGTATTTGTAAGAAAACAGTTAACTAAAAATCATTATAAGATTGTATGGTTGGGAGAATTGGCCATAATAAATACTGATTTAATAAGTCTTATAAATAATAATTAGGGTAAATTTTAAAACTAAAGCTTTAAAGTTAAAAAAATAGATTTAGTAATAACAATTGTATTTAATGGCTATATTTTAAAATCATTTGATTAAAAAATAATAATGGGGGAGAAAAGTGTATTTTTTTGGTTTTATAATATTAAAATAATTATTTTAAAATTATGCTATAATAGTGGTTATGTAACATTTTACAAATTAAATTATTATTTTTAGTTCTATTTAAATTATTAGTGCCTTATTTAGTTTTGTAACTCACGTGACACACACTTGTGTTTGAAAATAAAATAATATTATCTGTTATAAATGGTAAATTAGATTCTTAAAGTGAATATAATAAATAAAATCAGATTTATGTTTTTTTATTGAAAATAAATACGTTAAGTTTAAAATAAAGGTAGAAATGGTAATACATATTGAAATGTGATTTTTAAAAATTATTTTAGAGTCTTTAGTAAGTGTAAATAAAATGTGAAAATTAAGTAAGAATTGAATAATATAATAAAAATAAATATTTAGTAAATTATTATTAACTTTAACTTTAAACCAATGTTCATGGTCCCAGATAATTTGAGGTCAGGATTGTTTAACAGACCAATAGAATTGGAATCAGCTGGAGTATTTAAGAGCTGTTTAAATTTTGGCAGATGATTATTGAGCTGTTATCTCATTCTACCAATGTACTATTATAACATCGTTAGTATTTCTACAATTTCGGTAAAGTATTTAGTAGTGTAATAATCCACTTTATTTAGCTTCAATTTTTATAAAAATACAGCAGTTTATTATTACAAGATTGTGATATGGAGAAAGAGGGCTAAAAATTAAATAATTCCTTACTTAGCTGATTTGTTTTTGCTCAATTTATCATCAACGTAAACATGAAGAAGTCATCAATAAATATATAAAAAAAATTAATGGAAGTAATCAAATGTTATTATCATATAAAGTATATAATTTTTCCTGTGTTGATAAGTCATATTGATTTATGACTAAATTTCATAAAAAGAATGTCACGGAAAAAATATATATATAAAAAAATTTCATTAAAAGATATAAAGTGAAATGATATAATATAATTTTATGAAGAAAATTTATTTTAAATACGATGGGAAAATACTTTTAAAAAAAAAACTTTTAAATTTGACCAAACAATTATTTTAGAACGTGGAGATATTTCTTTCTGAAGAAATATTGGAAATATTTTAAAATTGGAATTTTTTTCTAGAAAATATAAGATCATTTGCAAATATGTGACTTATATCCTATTTTAAAAAATATTACAAGTTAGTCATTAAGGTATGCTGGACATACAAAAGTTTATTTAAATTATTTGGGAAAATAATTTAAGTTATTTGAAAATATTGGGAGAAGTATTGGTTGTATCAGAAGATATTAAACCTCAGTAAATATGGAAAAGTTACAAGAATTTGGAAAATTATCTTGGCGAAGAGTACACCTGGGTCTCATTTTACGCAATAGATAGGTTCCTCAGAAAACATGTGCAAATAAAATCGTGCAAAAATAGATGTAACTTACATTGAAAAAGGGGGGATGCGGTCTGTGATTTTTCAAAATTCGCGTAAAAGCAAAGCACCAATGTAAAATTACTTTATAATTCGCGCAAAAAAAATTAAGGAAATAAAATATGACTAATAAAAAATTTCAAATTTGAAAAAAATTGATACAAGACAAACTTTTTTTAACTATTATATTTAATTTTATTCAAAATAATATATTTTTATGCATAATTTACATTTTTTAATACATGTTTTAATTATTATTGATATTTGCCAAAAAACACTTTCATTTGCAAACTGAGGAAATACAACTAGCACTAACTTCACACTCATGTTGTGTCAATAGATTTCTGGTGACAACATAATTAGTAATTAATCTTTGAGACAATGATTTTATTAATTGTTTATGAACTTAGACTTATGATAATAAAAAGACATTTATTCACCACTGCTGGGAAAAATTTAATTAAAACTAACAACTAAAAATTAAATTCTTATTTTTGTCTTTATTTTTCAATTCCGTTTAAAAATCAAATTTCTTTTCACTGCTATTACTCACCTTTTAAAAATAAACTTGCGGACACTAAATGATTAATAATTGATTATGTTCTTTTTTAAAAAGCAAAAACAAAATCTGATTTAAAATGCAAAATTAACGCACACAATGTTTGAACAAATTTACATTATAATCTTGTAAAATTTAATAAAATTTAATGTGTGTATACATAAAATGTGGAAATTATGATTTTAATTTCATTATTGCATAAAATCTTACTATTATAAAGCACTAAAAATATTGAAATTATTAAGATGAAAGTCGAATTCCAATAATGTGCTATTACTTTCAATATAACGTAAGTGCGCAAAATTTATTATTTAAAGTAATAGTGCATTATCAGAGTTCGACTTCTGGTGAACTTCAAAATCGTGTAACTTCAAAATCGTGTTAAATAAGTCCACGTAAAAAGAGTCCCAGGTGTATTTAAAATTAGATATTTACCTAACAATACATGTTTAAATATTTAAAGTTTTGGAGATAAGAAATATATTAATTATATTAGTGTAAGTCTTATAGAATAAAAGTAAACATACCGTATTTAACTTGAACTGTCAGTTTGGATTATATATTACAATGTTAAGAACTGGAGCATGTGTGATTATTGACGTCAAAAGTGTGCTATTAATGTTTTTTACCAGGAGAAAAGATACTTCCTGTAATGAACTTATTATCAAGAAAAGAACATTTCATCGTAAGAAATTCTAATAAAGTTATTGTAAATATGGTTTTAAAACTAATTTTTACTAACAAAATTATAGTAATATTTATTCATAGTATAAATATAGGCATAGGAACATAAGACATTAGATTATTTACTAACTTAGTAATTAAATTTTTATTGTAAAGAAAAAATATCTTTAATAATAATTTTTTTTAAAAAAAAAAACAACTTAATATATTTTAAAGTGTGATAATGTGGAATAAACGATAATAAAATGTTTATTTAGATCGTAATCCGGAAGACATCACTAAATAATTGCCAACAGAAATTATAATAATGTAAATTATTAATAGTTTTAAAATGTGTTTGTTATTTTGTGCGGATGGATGTGTATATAAAACATGATACCTACACATAATTTATCATTTGTTTAGTTATTTAAGAATATGCATAATTTTAATGATATCATAAAGATATTTAAACATAAAAGAAATATAAGTATATGGTTCTATTATAACTGAATTGGATGTTTTGTTGAATAATTTAAAGTGTTAAAAACATGACACTGATTCTGATTGTTTATGCTTAAGTTTGAGAACTATTAAAGAATGAAATAATCTTGTCTTATTAGTTAGTTAGACTGTTATTCTAAAAATGAATTTATTTGCTATTATAGAAATGAGAAGATGAATTTAGTGATGTAAATTAGTGAATTTTAAATGCTAATATCTTAGTATTAGGTTATATAAGACCAGGATAATATTGTGTGTAGGGTTTATTTATATGGGAAGAAGAATATACTATATTGATGTTTATACAAGTATAGCTAACATAGCCCTATATCTTGTATATATTCATGGCAGTATTTGTTTTCTATGTGTTAAAGCTTAATGTGCCATAGTGCTGAATGAATAGCCTGGACATTATACTTGGTAGAAGAGGTTATTAAACAAATAAGTTAGACCTCAGTTCATGTACACTGTGTGATGGTTAGTTGATAAAGGTGTTAAGTTGAAGTTAATAGTTTACCCCATATGCCTACTAGTTTATGTGTTATTGAAATTTATTGGATTACATTGTAAAAGATGGTTGTTTTAAAATTGGAAATAATAAATAAGTTTGGAAATAGAGAATTGTTAAATTGGATAAGATAAGTTATGTTGCTTAGAGTAAAATAAGTGTAAAAATTATAAGAACATAATTTCATCAGTGAAAGAATCATAAAACTTTTATAGTTAAAAATGATATTTATTAATTTTTTTATAAAATAAATAGTTGACAATTTAAAAGAATTTATAATGATATTACTTAATTATTAAGAATTTTTTTTAAAAAGACATACTTATAATGCATATTTTTATTTATGATTAAAGGTAATAGACTGAATCATGTTGAATGAATGAAAGTAGTCATAAGTTTTACAAAAGTAATTTTATAACAACACACTAATACATACATGATATTTAAAGTTTAAAGTAATAATTAGTAAGTAGCTTAGTTTGATGGTATGCTATGAATTAAGGTTGTTCACATGAATATTATTGAAGAATGACTATACAGAATAATAAATTATTTTTTAAAAACTAAATAACAAGGATAAGTTCATAGTAAAAGTATTACCTATATGTTTTTTTTTAAAACTTATAAATTAATAATATCAAATAACTGTAATAAAAAATAATTATATAATGATATTTTAAAAATAAAAAATATTTTATTTAAGAAATGTTCTGTATCTTATATTTTATATCATTTAATTTGTATTGGAGAAGTACCTGAATAGGAATAAATAGAATTCTATTAGAATGTAAATAATGTAAATAATTTTATTGTTAAGTTTGTTGATAAAATTGTTAAATGTGGTTTATAAGTCTTGGTGTTGACTCAATTTCTTCACATCACAATTACATAATCACAGATAATTATAATAAAGACATAATATTTGCACACCATAAATAAAATTTTATTTAGGAGTTATATTTTTATTGATATATTTTATTTAAGAAGTTTTACTTATGGTATTATTATGATGGTCATGGAATAATTACCAAAGATTTACATTAAATTATCTTAGTAATGATTGCCACATAGTCTCAGATCGTAATATCATACTAAATATATTATTTAAGATGCCATATGGATAATAGAAAATTATATTACATTTTTATTATAGGATATACAAGAATAACATTATAAATAGAAAGATAGGAGAGTGAATTATAGATTAAAGATTAGTATTACTATTTGTTATTATTAGTATTATTAAATTGTAATTGGGAATGATATTAAATTCCTTATCATACTTGATTACAAAAGTTATAATTAATTTATCATTATTTTAAGAGAATCTGAGATAATTTGAATTAAATTAATTTTAAGGAAGATATTTAAATTAATTTGTTAAAAGTAATTTACTTAATTAATTTTGATTAAAGACATAAGAGTACTATAAATGTAGTATTTGAGTAATAGGAATAAGGATAGTATTCTTTTGCCATTAAGGTGATATCCAGTGGGAGATTATCTTAATGTATTCGCTCTACCACTTGTAAAATCACTTCATAGTCTCATGATTTGATTAGATATTCATTTATTTCAATTTATAAACCAGAACTATATTATTATTTATTAATTAAGTTAATTTAATCATTGATATTCTTAAAAATATAGTTATTATTAATTTAAATACATTTTAAGTAAACATAGTTATTTAGCTGAGTTAGATCAAGTAATTATAGTTATATATTTCCTGGAGGTGAGGGTACATTATATATATATATATATATATATATATATATATATATATATATATATATATATATATATATATATATATATATATATATATATATATATATATATATATATATTGTGCCCTTTTGTATGGGTCTCCATAAATTGTTGTATCAATCTATCTAAAAAATTTTAAATTTAAGATATATGTAGCTATATGATGTGAATTTTATTTATGACAATCTTTTTAAAAAAGTGTAATTAGGGTAATTCATGAGTATTTGATATGTGAAAATTGTGCTGATGTTTGAGAGAGACATTTCAATGGGAATGATAATAGTATATGGTTGGGAAAACTGGCCATAAGTAATACTGCATTAATAAATTTAATAAATAAATGTTTAAAGTTAAAATTTTTAAAAGACAAGTTAAAATTAAATGCATATATTTATTGTTGATAAAAATTAGTATTTAATAAATGAATATAAATATTTTAATTATTAGTATTCCATGATAAAAGATTAATATTTGATTTTAATAATATCGAATTATTATTTTAAAAGCTGTTATAAGATATTATTTATTTTAAAAATATTTATTTTTAAAAAATGAATTGTTAGTTTATTTTTAGATTATTACAAGCGTTTGTAGCTTTGTTGTAAAAAACAGATGTTAATTAAAATACGTACACACATGCTTGGGAGTATTTTAGTAAAGTTGCAAAGCTATTTTAAAAATTCTGTTATAAAATTTATAAATATTATTTTGGCTATCATGAAATAAAAATAAAGATAATTAATGTGAAATATTAAATCTGATTTTTAAAATACTGTTTAAAAACATAACGTATAAAAATAGATTTAGTTTGTTTATAAATATAATCTTATAAAAGTTAAAAGTAAAGTAAGAAAGAATATTTTAAAAAATGTTTAATGGATCTAAATAAATGATGAATATTAATTTAAGAATTTAATAATGTGATAAATAATAAATATTAAAAAAGTCATTATTTATTTTAATTCTGTCTTGTTGGTGAAATATGTAAATAAGCTAGCAAGTCAATTGTTTAATTCACCAATCAAGTGGGAGTTTTCTTCCGGTATAAAACCAAGATTCAATTGTTAGGAGGTGACTTGTGATTGAAATTCTTAAAGTAAAGAGTGCTATTAAAAATAGCTAAGTGATTATAGACGCTCTTAAAAATCGTTTTAAAATTATAAGAGAGTAGTTTTAAAAAATAATTTATAAAAGTTACCGATGAATATGCAGTGTTAATTTATTATAGTTCCCTATTAATCGTTTCCTATTAATGCTCAATTTACTATCAAATAATCATGAGGACATCATATAAAGATAAAATGTATTGGAGACTTTATACTGAAAATTTAACAAACGCTGGATTGACTAGTAAAGTTATTAGATGCTTAAAAATAATACGTTGGACCTGGTATAAATTTAAAAGCTAATCGTAATTAATTTTTATAAAACAAATATTTAAAAAAATGAGAAATACTTCTTTATGAAGCAAGTATTTGTAAATTCTAAATTTAAATATATCTTGGTAAAGATATAATATGTAATAGTAAATGCATAAATATTTGCCTTGTTAAGTCTTTATAGTTTAAAAGACTAAATTCTGACAATTTTAGAAAAGCAAATAAATTGGAAATCTAATGGGTAAAGAAATACCTGTATAAAAATTATTGTATTATTAGAGTCTAAACGCTGGTCGTACAAAAGACTTTAAAAATAAACTTACCTAAATATCTGTTACGGAATGCGCAAATCAACTCTACATGGATATCCAAATCAATTAAAAATAATTAAATCAGAACTTTGTAAATTATAGACTAATTCTAAAAATAATAACTTTTAAATAATTTTTTTTTTTTTCCTTGAAAAGAAGTGAACTTGGATCCATAAACTATTTTATTTTTATTTTTTGTTTTCTGATGGAACTGACTTTTATTTTATTTATTTTAAAAAAGAACGTTTTCATTTTTGTCATAAAAACTTTTAAAGACACGTGATGTACCGGAAAAGGAAGTAGTGTTTGGTGAAAATTTGTGCCTAGGAAAAAGAACATTATAGCTGGAAAGAAGACACCGTTGGATGTGATGTAATATGTCTTATCTATTAACTAACATAAATATTTCATTAATCATTGATTTATTAAAGATAGGAAAGGTACATTTACATTTTTTTTTAAATAATAATTAAATACTCATATAACTTTTATTGCATAAAGTTTATTTTATAATTATACAACACGTAATATTTTAAAGAATAATTGTTGAGTGTAAATGTGTAATTATTTTGTAAAACTGGAATCCTAGAGGACATCGTGATGGACTGTACATTGAAGTATTATTTATGGTAAAATTGTGTAATAATAATAATGATTTGATGTATTTACTATGTTTTCTTTAGATCAACCAAATGTTATATGATTATTGAATGAATGTATTAATGTTTAAATAATATACACGCACAAGATTAACAATAGCAGTTTTATTTTAATATGCATATTTTAAATTGATGACATAAATTTAGTACAACGTAATATGAGAACCTAGAAATAATTATATGATTCTTTTGTGAATGAATTTCAATGTCTCTGTTCCAATATTAGAAATTAGATTTATTATACTAGCGTAAATTATTTATTTTTTTTCTTTTAAAGTTAGTAAGAAGTATATAAAGTCTATATTTCTATTTTTATTTTTTTTATTAAATAAGTAAGTTAATTTTAGATAGAAATATATATATCTTGATTGAAGGCTTATTGTATAGATGATGAGGTATAAGAGAGTTTGGATCGTTATTATTTTTGTTTTTTTAAAATTGGTCATTTATTTTACTGAAATTAAATAGGGTTAAAATGACTTTTGTAGGTAGTAGTTTTATAAAGGAATATGAATAATAAGTAAAAAAAAAGTAATGATTTAAAATGGCAAAGAATCATAGAATTTTGTTTAACATTATACTTTATAAAAGTTGAAATTATTGAATAATTTTAAAATATTATTTTTTAAAGATACATATACGTATTGCATATTTTAATAAGACAGGTAGTATGACACTATATCGAAATGAAATAAACAGTGATAGTCAATAATTGTTATTATACTACAAAATTATATCAGTTGATACATTAATTAATATTTGAGTCATACTGATAATAAATGTAAGACAGCCTTATACATTATAATATAAATAACAGTAGGACTTAAGTGAAATAACAGTTGAATTATTAAAGTTTGTTTATTTACATACATGCTACATGAATGATATCTTACATAAAACCTTTTCTTATATTAATTGGTAACAAGTAATGTTTATGTAAATTAAAGTCATAAACTTAATTGAATTTTATTAATAAAACATTCTCTGAAATGTATAAATTATCTACTTATAGTTATGGAAATAGTAACAGTGTAAAAATCTTGTATTATTATTTTTCTTATTTTTATTTTCTTTAGTTCCATTTAAATGTAAATAGTGTAAATAAATTATTTGTTAAAGTTAATGTAAATAAATTTGTTAAGTTGTTTTAAAAGATGTGTTGAATTCATTATTTTACACCACAGCATCTGACAGCAGATAATTTGAATGTACATAATATTTGCACAATATGAATTTATTATTTTATTATTTGAGAAAGAAACACAATATTTTCTTAATATAATTTATAGAAATTGATTGACATTAACATATGATATTACAATGGTCATAAAATAATTATAATGCACAATATAAAAGTATAAGATTATTTATTGCCACAAATTGTTGAATTATAAGATTTTAGTATATTTTAAAATTAAGATACTATATGGAAATGAAAGACATGTATATGATTTACTCATTTTCTTAATGATTAAAAGTATAACCAAATAGATAAGATTAAGATATACCCTAAAGATTATTATTGTTAGTGATTATTATTAGAATAAGTTAGGTGTATTTAGGTTTGATATTAAATCCCTTATCATTCCTATCTACATGAATTATTATTACTTTAAGAGAATTAGAAGAACCTGAGATCATTTTAATTATATTTCCTTAACAATAGATTGAGATTTATTTATCTATTATTATAAAAGATAATTTATTTATAAAAGTCATAAGAGTGCTGTAGAGTTAGTAATGAGATAATTAGAAGTATTAGTATTCTTATGCCATTGAGACAGTGTCTTGGAAAGACATTGACTCAATGTAAATCTGATTACCAATTGTAACTTCACTTCATGATTTTAATTCAATATTTATTTAATTAGTTTATAATATTGAACTATATTATTATTTTTGATAAGTTTGTAATAAATCTAATAAGTTATAATCTTATAAAAATATAGTTAAAGATAGTTGTAGATCATTTTAGCTGAACATAATGATTTGATTGAGTTAGATCATATTTAAATTATAGTTATATATTTCCGGGAGGTGAGGGTACAATATATATATATATATATATATATATATATATATATATATATATATATATATATATATATATATATATATATATATATATATATATTCTGGTATAATTTCTTTTGGGACAAATTCACAAAGTCAAAAAAATATTTGAATTCTATTTCAGTCACATAGTGGGGTAATATTGGACTGTTTTATTTTTATACATGAGCTAACAATATCTATTACACATCACACATTGTATTACATTTTGATTATAATTATTTTCAGCCATAGTAGATATTATACTTTTTAAAGCTGCATTCTTCTGGGTTGTATTTTTTTTTATAGAAAATATTATATTTATATATCAAAAATATTTACCTCCTCTACACACATTCTATTATAATGTGGAAAAAGAAGGTTAGTTGTAGTATTGTTTTACATATATGGTAATGAAAATTGTATCAAATCATCAATCAGGTTAATTGTTGGTTTTAGCTTAGTTTTTTATAATTATCTTCTTATATTTACACAATCTTTTAATACTATACAATATTGTCACCTAATCATCCAATATCCTCAGACTAATCTGAGAATTGTGACGCACTAATCTTCTAGCATCTATTTATTACTATGGTGTGCACTAAATGGCAATATTGTATGGAAAAAGCTGCTACTATGTTATGTAATAATGCTGTACATTTACTTTTAAGATTTTATGGATCTAACAGCAAATCACTAATAGTTGAAATTTCTTTTCAGACTTCACTTAATACATTCACATATTTAGAAATTCCTCTCCAGATTTATTATTCTTATTTATAATCATTAATAAACTATTCCACTTTGCCATAAAGTTTTTTATACTTGTTAGTTAGTCTGCTGAGTTTATTGACTACTTTTCTAATTAAGTTTACATCAATATCCTGTAATAACTGAAACACACAGGCTTATTAACCCCACCACTCTATATATATATATATATATATATATATATATATATATATAGGTATATGAGCACAGACTTTCACACACCCCACCTCTCTCCACACTATCTTATAACACTGATACACTTGAACACATATATGTTGAAAAGATAAATAATCACCAATATACGTATTTCATGCTAAACCAACAATCATCAGTTGGTTCAGATTACCATCTCTACACATATATGCCATAAGTGCTGAAATATATATTAAGATACCTAATCCTCCTACTTTAATGGACAGGCTTCAATCCACTCCATGCTCCAACTCTTCAACTGTCCATCCAATTAAAAATCTGATGATGAAATGCTCAAAGGCCACCCTGAGGCCGAGATTCTTGTCACACCCATGTTGACCTAAGGTCAGTGTGCCCCCTCATGTACAGGACATAATCATTTTAATGCATATACCACTGATGATTGCTGGTTTGGCATGAAATACGTATATTGGTGATTATTTATCTTTTAACATATATGTGTTCAAGTGCATCAGTGTTATGAGATAGTGAGGAGAGTGGTGAGGCGTGTGAAAGTCTGTGCTCATATACACATATATATATATCAATATACTGTAGTATTTTTTAATACAATTTCATCATTTTTAGCAGTTTTTTAAAATAAGTTTAGTGTGGCTTATATTGAGGCAAAATATTTATCAGCTAAATTTTTTTTTATCATTATTTTATTTTATAATGATCACACTTTATTTATTACTAGCATTATTTAATGTAGACTGCTAAGAATGTATGTAATCTTACTATAATATTTATTTATTATCAGTATTTTTTGATATTTGATTACAAAATATTGAAAAATTATCTGGAAACTTTTTCTTAGCTTATAATTCATTTTTATACATTACCGACATCGTAAAATTGATATTGCATTACTCGTTTTTTTTTTTTTTTCATATCGCTTTTTAAATATTCTCCCAATAAAAAAAATAAAAAAATTATCTATATATAATTATTTTAAGTTTACCTCTAAATAATTATTGAAAAATGGCTATAAGAAATTATTCGGCAACATTTTTACGTATATTGCTTATATCTATATTATAGTATAGGCATATTTACCAATAATATTTTTAATAATGTTTAAATTTTGATGATTAGCACTAATTTCTTTTTACATAATATTTTTAATCTCTTTGTTTAGTATTCTGCCTCATCAGTTTGCATATCTATAGACTAAAGCTTGTTTAAACACCAGTCTGTCACATGCAATTCCATTTCAATATTACCTTGGAGACACTTTCATTTCTATTTATCTCCACTTAAAATGAAATAAAAATGGTTACCCTTTGAAAAACTAGAATCTTTCTACCTTTCACAATTATTTTTTTAAATTCACTTTTATTCACAACAAAGTCTGTTTTTCTTCTTCAAGGACAAGTCTGTTTTTCTTGATCACTGATTGAAGATTTGCTCTCTTTATCTAAGCCAATTTAAAATTTAAGTGCCGTCTTTTTAACTTTACTTTATTTTGAATAAAATGTCAGTTGAACTTCAATTCTAGTACTCCTCTTTTTATGAAAATGCTTGATACTGTCTATTTTGTATTATCAGTGTGAGTACTATTTTGTGTAGTATATATATTTTTAGCAATACTGCATTATTCATGAACTATGATTCCTATTCTTATTTCTTCTTTATATATATATATATATATATATATATATATATATATATATATATATATATATATATATATATATATATATATATATTGTAACGACGCTAGAGGAAGGTCCACAGGTACAGCTGACTGACATCAATTATCAGAAAGTGCCATTAAATTTACAGTCTAAAATTTCTTATATCTGTTTATAAAAGATTAGAATTTTAATGCTAAATAACATCAGTCTTCATTGGATGTGATATATATATATTCTCCTGAACTGAATATAATCAATTTAATGACAACTACATAATTAAAATAAAAATTTATTTCCATCAAATCGACTTTCGTTCAAAATTGAATAGAGGGGGTTTTAGATGATATGTAAATCATGTGACATTTTTTGAATTATTGTAACATCTTGACAAGGTTCAATTTGAAAGAACAACATTGGCCAATAAAGGGTATTCTAGATGATATGTAAATCACGTGTGACATTTTTTGAATTACTATAACATCTTGACAAGGTTTAATTTTAAATGAAAGTCGACTTGATGGAAATAATTTTTTTTTTAAATTTTAATTATGTAATTGTCTATTAAATTCGTCATATTCAGTTCAGGCGAAAGTATATAAGAAATCAACATAATGGTATTAAAAGTAATACCTTCAAGTGAAATATATATATATGAATTTTAAAATTTACTGAAGAAGATATCCTACCCCAAACCATTTTCAGAATCCTTAATCACTACTAGTATTTTATATATGTTCTCTAGCTCTGGGAAAACCTCAAGATTTCTTTGGAATTTTCTTTAATTTGATAAATGGACTCTTTAATTATTTTTTTTATCCATAGCATAATATTGTATAATTTGCAGAATGATAAGTAATAAAATAAATTTTAGGCTAAAATAAATAAATAACAATAGCTTAGTTGATTAAAATGTTAGCTTAAATTCAACATTCATGAATCTAAAGTTCCCAATTTGATTCCCATGCTAGTATTATTGGATCAGCAACACTTGAATGAGATAAGGGAATAATACAACTTGAAACATTGTTTTATATACTAACTGTGTTCTGTTACTAATAGATGGATGTATTTAGAAAGTTTAAATAAAGTTATTTTTTTCTAAAAACATTTAATATTTAAAATTAGATGGTGAAAATAATCATACACATAATTGTTACTAAAATGCCATAATCACAAATTTTCAGATAAACATATTTATTACAAACTACTTAATATTGTAATCTAGCATTCAATGTAAAATATTCTTTGTGATTATATTTTACAATTAACTTTTGTAATAAAAAATTGTAAATCCTATAGCAAAGATGAAAATAAAAAGATATATTAGTGAACTATATTTTTAAACCATAATAAGATGGATTCACATGTACATCATCATGATTATCTTCAAATCAATATCAAAAACACTTTTCTATACCAATAATGAGTTTATTTTTATTTCAGACTAAAAATTTAACTTCTCATTCTTTTTTTAACAGCTGGGATACTATACTATTTTCTTTGATACCTGCCTCAAGAATAATTGTTACTTGTTTTAACTTGCCTTTCTATCTTATTTTTTGGAACACTCTTTTTCTCCATTCAATCATGTAATATCTCAGACATGACAGCATTAAACCCTAACCCACTGAGTTTACTTTTTCTAAAAATATTATTTCCCTCCTTTTTTAATAAAAAAATTCTAATCCTAATTATTAAAATTTCTCTGTAATTATTTTTCTTTTTTTTAACTAATAAAAAACAGTAAATTTTGTTTTAGAGAGATAGAGTGAAAAAATAACTTTAAATAATTAAGACTATTTTTTAATGAAAATGTTAAAAACTTTTTTTCTTTACTTTTATTTAAAAAATCTAACAAACACCACATAAGATTTTACTAATAAATAGTACATAAAATTTTACTTATTTAGATAAAATTAAAACTAATCAACAAATTACTAATAAGAGAAAAAAAATTATTTACATTTATTTTACTGTTTTATTTTTTTATACTTTTCTCTCTGCTTTAGCAATATTCTTAATAAATTATAATATTCATATTCTTACTATTTAAATTGTTTGAAACTTATCATATTATCATTTAATTAATGTAATTTTAATAAACTAAATGATTAATTTTTCTAACAAGAAATAATTCTTTTTAGCATATATGTAGATACTACTACAGAGAAGCAACAAGTTCCATATCTATAAGAAAACAGGATTTATTAATGCATCAAAATGTAAATATGGTGAATATTATAATGAGTAAAATTTATAAACACTTTATCTCCATGAGTATAATATATATACAAATACAAAAACTGTATTAACATATGATCAACTTGTCCTGAATGTATCATAATCTACAAGACAATGCCTTAGCAACATATACCATTAAAGACAGTCTATCACTTTTCAAGACATTTCAAATTATGCACATCTGTATAGACGCTCCAACACTTCTTACCTATTCAAAATGATGATAATCGTATTCCAATTTTCATCTTTTTTTATTACTAGAAATGAATTTTTTAGCTTTATAACAATGTATTTTTTGGTTCTTCTAAATTCTTTTTACATTTTCATCTTTCTATTTGGCAGTTGTAGGTGATATTCATTTATAAAGTTTTATTTTTAAGTATCCAATATTCACATTACTATTTGTGGACTTATTTAGAAATCACCAGTGAGAATTAATATGAGATTCATAACATTTATTGTAATAGAATCTTTTTATTTTTATACTGCCTTTCTTTATGCGTTGCAAATGATAAATATTGCAAATTGAATTAAAATAATTTCACATTCTATTGAAGAGCTATGACTGTATTATTAGGTTCAGACAAAATATTTAAATATAGCATATCTTTTATGTTGCTAAAACATTATCCTGAATGATATATTGTTCTGTTATTGATACAATTGACAAAGTTATTCTGAATATGCAAAAATTCTCTGATAGTATTCACTCTGCACGAATTTGTGGTATTGCTAGCATATGTCTCACAGAGAATATTGGAAACATTTAATAATCACATCTGAGTTAATAAATGTAATTTTTAAAATTAAATTAACCAGAAAGTATACAACTGGTAAATGTATGTGAAAGACAATGAATTAATTTTCTGTAAAAGTGTAAAAATATTCACAAATTTAACAATCTGACAAAAATATTTCTTAAGAAGCAGAAATAGATTACCTGGTAGTTGTAGGTTTCAAAAAACATAAAAGATATATTAATGAAACATCTGATGTGAGCATTGTGAAATATTTAGTACATACAACATACCTTTATTTTTATTCTAAACACAGAAATTACACCACATCATTGTTTTGTTTTGATAACAGTAACTTCCATCATTGGTTTGATTTAAAGTATATTCCTTTCTTTTTGGTGAGATGTTTTCTATAAACAATGTTTTTTTTTTAATTCTAGAGTTTACATGGAAGAATAATTCATTTATAGTTAAGCATAATAATATCACTTTGACATAAAATTATTTATACTGACCACAGACATTGTTTTTATAAACAAAAGTTTATGATTCTTTTAATTTAAAATTATTTTAGACTTTATATTATGCCAAAGCAACAAAATAATATTTCATCTTACAGTGATAAAGAAAAAATATGCCACCAAAAATAATATTATCTACAAGTTTGCAGTCACCATCTGAACTAGCACTTGTTTAATTTGTGACTGAGTATTGTTCTTCAGAATAGTGCAAAAGTACACATACTAATCTTGCGGATACGCAGATTAATTAAACATTATGTATTACTTCTGGCACTCTAAAATCAACACCTGTGTAATGGCTACTTGTACTTTCAAATATCTCTTCAGCTAACCTCATACACAGGTTATCAACTATCAATGAATTCAAAAAGTATGTTGAACTATCAAACTATTCAAGGAATATAATTTGATCAGTTCCCCAAACCTCAATCTAAATCAAGGTATCCTTTCTGGCTTACTGGTAATTCTTATAAGCTACCTACATTGAACATCAACAGCATGTGAATTGATAACTCTAATATAAATAATCACATTCTAATAGTTCATTTTATTCTCTAAATATCTGGTTTCTCCTTTCAAAAAAAACTCTGGTCAAAGATTAACAGAATCAGCATGGGCCAGGATAAATATGGTTATATATTGCACAAGTTAGGATTTGTGGACTCTCCAAACTGTGATGTGGAAAATCACAAACCATGGCACATATTTACAAGGAGTGTCCAATTTACCAGACCCCTGTTGGCCTCTTTGCTCTACATAATTTGGTGAAGACAGTTCTTGATTGGTTAAGAACTCTTGGTATAGAATTTTGATATTCTGACACCATATACTAAATAAATAAAAAAATGTTTATCAACCCAGTACCATTCCTTCTTTTTATTTTTTTATGTATATTGTCATTTATTTTTTTTACATTTGTCTTGTTATTCATTTTATCACTTTGATATACTGCTCTAGATTTTACTATTTTCACTTATTGTTTTTTAGATTGATGGAACTTTTTTTTTTTACTTTCACTGTGAAATGTTCCATCTTTAAGATGCTAGAATTAAATAAAAAATACATTCATTTTAAATATTATAAAAGTTATGTCCAGATTTCAAATGCTTGCTACTAAAAACCAAATATTACCATATAGAAGGATTTTTTTATTTTTGTTAAATTTATAATTTTAATTTTTTAATGACTATACTTGACTTCATTTTTAGGTGATGGTTTTCTTATTCAAATATTTACAAATATATTTCTACTATATTTTTTTCAATGTTTCTCCTTTGAGATTCAAACGCTAAATTGGTCAGAAGGATTACATTTTCACATAACTATTATATCAATTTTATAACAATCCTCAAGATCAGCATCAATTTAAGAGTCTCATAAAATCTGTATATTACTCTTAGCTTTTCTGCAGTATTTATGTCAAATTTTTATTTTCTTATAGCATTCTTTTAAAGTTTAGATTTACTTATGTTATTCCTATTTTTTGCATTATTTTATGGTTTTCTGAGCAACCTTTGGGCTTTTTGATATTTTCATCATTTCTTTCTAAAACATTTTCTTCAAACTTTCCAATTTCTTAATGCTTTTCTTCAGCAATTTCTAAATTTTTCATGCTTTTTTTTATCTCTTTCATAAATTGAGTTACGGTCATTTTTCCAAATTACTCTTCCACTTCCTGCGTTTTTATAGAACCTGATTTTGCTTTTAGACAATTATTACTTATTAACACTTATTTTTAAGTGTTCTCTTTATATATCATTACATTTGAGTTATTATCTCTTCACTTAATCTTTATATAGGACATTCCTTTTGAACATTTTCCAGCATATCATTTTGTTAGATAAATGTTTTTTCTTTTTTTTTAAAAAAAATAACGACTCAATCCTATTTATATATAAACAAATATGTATCAATCTTAATAGTAAGTATAAATTATTAATAATCAATTGCAAAATATAATTTTGGAATATAATTACTTGATGCTCTAGATCAGCAATACTCAGCATGTGGCCCACCACACTTTTATGTGTGGCCCAGAAATAGACTGATGGTCAACAGATGTGACAATACTCTTCTTAATTAACAAATAACCATGTGTGATTGATATTTTTTATTGATGCACTAATAACATTGTTTTTTTTTTAAATTTCACAGATCTGAAGAAACTGCCAAATCTGTACCAGAAATGCCCTAGTATCTTCATATATGACTTGTACTCACTTTCAACCCATTATTTTTAGCATTATTTTGCTGATTTTAGCACCTTCAGTATTTTTTTTGCAAGGAAAAAAAAATCAGTAAATATTTAAATTTAATTGTATAATAATGGTGTAAATCTGTCTTTTCAAGCTTCTGATTTGTTTTTCTCCACAAGGGAACACCAATCCATGACTTCAAAAGTTGTATTTCTACATTTTGAATTCAAAAACTAAAACATAATTTACTAAGCTTTTTTTTTATCCTACTTGTTTGTTTCTCAAATTTTAGTCACAAATTTACTTTTATACTAAAACATATTGATAAGGAATTCAGTTAATTACTTCTGGAAATTATAATTGGATGGTAAGCATTTATTATAATTTGACAGCATTAGATTATTATCATCAAGTATAAATAGAAATTTTTTTTTTTAAATCTTTCTGTAATCAGACAAATTATAAATTTCCATTTTAGATACTAAACTAAAACAAATATAATTTTAAAAAGACAAATATATTTACTGCAGATTGTATAATTGACCAATCAGAAGTTTGAAACTTTAATTCAATCAATCGTCTGTGTTTTTGAAAGCAAAGTGAAACATTTTAGTTTTATACATGAATTAGTCTACACATAGATGCATAGTATTTTATGTCAAACTATAATTTAAACATCATAATGATGTCTTCAAGCAACAAATGAAAATTATCAGATGAAAATAGAATGTTTCAAGACAACTAGGAAAATGAATATTTTGTTGTGTTGAATAACAAAGATTCAGCAATGTATTTGATTTGCCAAGAAAGTGTCACATTAAAAAAATATAACATTGATCGCCATTAATCACGAAACATAAATTGTTTAATGACACTTTTGCTCATGGGTCTTAAATAAGAAGTGAAAAATTAGCTTCAAAAAATCATTGCAACAACAAGAAAATGTTATGTCAGTGGCAATCTCACAAAAAGCAGTGGTGACATGAGCATCATACGAAATTTCAAAAATATGAAACCATTTATGGATGCTGAAGTTGTGAAAGAATGTTTCCTAAATGCTTTGAATATATTATTTGATAAATTTAATAATAAAAGTCAAATATTATTACAAATTAAGAAATTACAACTATCAGATTTTATTTGCATTAGATATATTGAAGATATTACAAAACATATTTTTGATAATATAATAGAAGATTTGAAAAACTGCAAATATTTTAGTTTGGCTGTTGATTCTAGTACTGAAACTTCAGCAACATCACAATGTGCTTTTTTTGTCGAACTGAATTCAATTTGTGAAGATTTTTTGAAATTTCTTCCTATGAAGAATCAAACTAGATGTAGTGATTTTCTCACTAGTATTTGTACTTTTCTGGAGAAGAATAATATTGAAATAAAAAAATTGGTTTCTGTGCATACTGATAGATGTCCTTCAATGATTGGATCCAAAAAGAGATTTATTTCCCTATTAAAAAAATATAATCTAACAAATCTTTTTATCATTTTATTGTTTAATTCACCAAGAAAACTTAGGAGCACATATATCCATTAAAGAAGTAGATGCTGTAATGAAAATCATCATAATCTTTATGAATTATATTCCAGCCTGGAAATGAAACCACAGAAAATTTTAAAATCTTTTGGAAAAAATAAATAGTAATTATGGTGATGCACTTTTGCATACTTTGGTGCAATGGCTAAACAGAGGTAAAGTTTTGAATTGCTTTTTTTTTTATTATGTCATGAAATTATTTCATTTTTACAAGAAAACAATAAAACTTATAATGAGCTTGACAGTGACGAATGGTGGTGCCTTTTAGATTTTTTATGTGACATCACAGAAAAACTTTGTCATCTTAATATTAGTTTGCAATGTGAAAATAAAATTATTTCACAAATGACAAATAAAGTATTTGCTTTTGAAGAAAAACTAAATAGTTATTACTAAGATATACAAAACCAAATACTACATCATTTTCCAACATTGACAAATGCTAAGCAAGATGGTATTGACATTTCTTCAGAAACCTATGTAATTATTTTAAATTATTTAGGTACCTTATTGAAAGAATTTAAAAGTAGATTTCAAGATTTAAGAAATATTAAGAATTGTCTTTTGCTTATAGAAAATTCCTGGCACTTAGAAATAGCTACTATTACACAATTAGCTGCATTAGGACATGATTATGTTAAGCTATTTAATGAATTTGTTGAATTTAAAAATGACACAAATTTGGAAACCATTTTTAAAGAGAAAAGGAAGGGAAAGGAGTATATGGAATTTTGAAAATTAGTGCCTGAAAAATATAAAACTGTCAAAAAGGGTGCACAAATGTTGCTCACATTGTTTGTATCAATATATTTTGTGAATCATCTTATTCGAAAATGAAATATGTGAAGAATGTGCATAGAAACAGATTTACTGATTTGCATCTTGCTGATATATTAAGAGTAGCATGTAGAACATATAAAGCAGAATTATCTAAAATTGTTAAAAGTTTATCTCAATATCAAAAATCACACTGATATTTAAATAAATGTTTATATCAATATGTTAATTCTAAGATATAGTAAAGTTATCCACAAGGTGTGGCATGCATGAATTGAGAAGTCAGACATTTTTTACGTGACACCAATTGGTTGTTGTGGCCCGCCTGATGTAGCACATAAATATATGTGGACCAGGAAAAAAAAGGTTGAGTATCCCTGCTCTAGATCCTTTGGTACTGACATAGACAGTAACATATTTATATATACGTTTCTTAAAATTTGAAAGGGAAACTTTTAATTTTAATGTTTTGATATAAATATATATTATATAACAACTAAGATAATACCTGCTCATTTTTAATTATAATTTAAGATGTTTACAGTAAGAAATTATCGTAAAATACGATAATTTTAAAAATAAATTTAATCTGTTAATGTGGATTATAAAATTTATTTTGGATTAAAGTGATGTAGAGAAAATTATTCTGAAAAGTTGTAATAGCTATTAATAGATTTATTGCATTTGGTATTAATTTGAGTCTAAAAACAAAAGACTAAATAATTAAAATTTACAAATGACAGATTGTTGGAAGTTAAAATAAAACAATTTTAATATATTGATGATTATGAAAATGTACCTGCCAACTAGTAATTATGTTGGTAATAAAATAAAAAAAATTGTATAAAGAACTGAAAATATTATCAAAACTATTATAATAGTTATCATACAATAGTGATGGAAGACTAAAATATAGTAAACAGATAATAAATTTTTATATTACGAAAGAGTCATAGAAAAAATAAAATACATATGTTTTTTAAAAAATCATGATTTAAATTTACACAGCTTTAATTTCAAGGAGCTTTAGAATATTACCTACTAGAACCAACATAAATTAATATTAAAAAATTGGATTTATCTTTTATTAGAATAAAAAAACCGCCAAAAATAATATAGTTTTATTGAAACATTAAGAAAGATAGGAAGAAATTTAAAAATATATTTTTTGAATTAAAAAAATATAAACAAAAGACTAAATAAATGAAAGTAATACGAATCAGATAAGAATTATTAAATAATAATAATAATAATTATAATAAAAATACGAAATTAACAGCTGCTTATAAAAAGTATTGTGTTAAAAATAAAAATGATTAGTAGAGTAGTAGAGGAAAGAAAATTTAAAAAATCTAAATACTGATGAAAATAATAGTATCCAAAGTAAGCATAGAAATAAACTGCAGTAAAAAATAATATCTAGAAAATTATGGTTAGAAGAGAAATATATGAAGATAGACAAATTGCCCAAGATGAAGTATTTTATTTACCACAAGACTTTGATAAAAGAAGACTAGTAGAAAAAAAAAACAATAGTCTGTGACAATAAAAAAAATGTAAATTAGCAGAGGAAATATAGGCAATAATTAAAGAATTAATGATATTCTAGTTAAAATGCTATAAACAGATGAGAAAAAGAGATTTAAAAGATTAATGTTTTGAATGTAAAATATGATTAAAAAATGTTAGTAAATTCTTTCTATTAATTATAATTCTGTTTTAAAAAGGCTTAAACCGATGAAAAATTTACAATAATTTTTATAAGATGCGAGTTTTGAAAAGATGGATTTTTAATATTATATATTTATTTAATCATAAGATAAATTTGAATTTAAAAGAAAGCAAGGACCTAGAGGTGTAACAACATGTGAAATGAGATTATCATTTGTTTTTCTGATATGTAAAAATTTTGATAGAACATATTAAATTATTTTGTTGGATATTTCCAGGCGAAAAGTTTAGAAGAAAGATGACTATTAGAAAAAAGATATAAAGTCGACAATATTTATAAGATAAAATGGGTTTGCTTACAAAACAAAATATTAAAAAAACGTTTAAGTTAATAATATTTCTTCTTTGTTTAATATATATATATATTTAGATGAATTAATACATTTATTAGTAAAGTTAGATTATTTGAATAAAAGGGGTTGTAATATGAAATTTCTGATTATATTGTAACGCGTTAAATAATTCGGATGAACTTAATAAAATGCTAAGTAGGAGAAATAGAATTTGTTAAAAAAAAAAAAAAACATAATTTATTACAATGGAACAAATGTATATATATATATATACAGTTTTAAAAGTTGCTGTGTACGTCGGGATATATGCACACCAGCCCGATAGCAGTTAACAAACAATAATAAAAATAAACGTGAGTTTATTATACTCACAAATATATATATATAAATTAATTGAACAATAATCCTTGAGGAGACAGTCTCTGAGATAAATATATTTTGTAGTGTAAAAATTACTTCTGTATACACATTATTTGTTAATAAAAAAATCTATATCGGATTTTCTAAACCTTTGCACACATACTCACTCCATCTGCTGCTGCTTTTTAGTATGAGTTCTATATATGTATAGCTAATTTGCATATACCATTTAAGCTTAGTCCATGCTAACTTTTAGTAAATTTTGCTAGAATGGATAATTAGGTTAAATGTGCGGTAATTATTTTCCGTAATAAAACTTTATTTTTACAATGTCATATATATATATATATATATATATCGCACACATTTACATATAACACTGTACACATTTCAATTTCTCCCCTCACTCTAGAAGATTAACTTTTTTTTTTTCAAAATTAACTTTTAGTTATAAAAATAATCTTACAGTCTTTTAAGTTTTTTGCATTCTCAAACAGTTCTAGACAAGGGAAATTTTATTCTCTCCTCTGCTTTCTTCTAGGCAACTTTCTTTACTTGCTAAGGTGTTAGTGTGGAGGTGTTTATTATACCTATAAGGATATATCTATTTCTGGTAAATCACTGTTTCGTTTTTCTCAGATAAATGCTGCTCACTAATTAAACTAAAGTGCTCCCAGCTTTTGTGCTGTATCAATACTTCATTATTCTTTTAATGAAATAGTATTAATTTTGAGCTAGAACTAACATTTAGTTCTTCTAACAACTCAGGATAGTGAACTTTCAAATGATTTATGTGTCTCCTCACTCTTTGACCATTTACAGTTTGTTCTTTTCTTAATTGTTTTGAAACAATGCTGGTTATTATTCCAAGAAACCATTTTTTCTTTATCATTTCACAAATCCAGATGACATAAACACCTTTATAGCTTTCTTCATCCAAGTCAATTCATTTCAATGCTATTTTATTAAGCATTAGTACAGACAGTTTGGTTTGGAATTTTCAGAACAATAACATCTCAGCTGATGTCTATAGGGAATGAAATGTAGATATATCACTATATGAAGTTTCCATTACCTGTTTCACATGCTTTCTCTGCCAAACCATTAGACTCTAGGTGGCAGGATGTAATAATACATGAGAAAATTCCTATAGTTTTCAAAATATTTTAATCAGATATGAAACCAGTTCCATTATTTCAGGATAGCCATGATATGTGAAAAATTCATTTAAAGCTTTCAGGTATTTCCTTCTTTCATGCTCATACTCAACTCTTTTGTACTTTGACTCTTTTGAGAAAAAGTGTACTAATATCTGGAAGAGATTTTCAGTAAATGGACCAGCATGACTTATAGTCTTTCCCATGGTTTATTTTCTTTAATCAAAGCCTCTAACTATTTTGGTGGTCATCATAGCATTGGACTGGCAATATTTACAACACTTGATAATCTGTGCAATTTTACTGTTCATATTCTTGCTACTGTTGTATCTTTTACTGGACCAGACTTCTCCTCATGATTTGCAATACCATTGTAAATTTGTCTGTATTCTTTTTCTTTACTCAAATCCCTAACTTTTGGAGCAAATTTCTTCATAAAATTGATATAAAGTCTCTTTTCATAATATACCATGGCAGTAATTTTATTTTGGTGTTGCTGATGCCATTACATTACCTCATATACCTATTACATTTTCATTGACATTCATGGCTATAACCTTTGCTTTTTCCATAGTGATGCTTTTTCTCAACTTCTTTATAATTGTGTCCAATTTTTTAATGAAATTAAAAACTCCACACTTTTGTCAATTCCCATATTAGTGTTTTGTCTGAGAATTTATACATTTAAACCAATATGGCTATTGTCTACACTGTTTATTGTTTTTATTTCAATTATATTCTTGACTCCTCTTCCTCATGATTTGAATTTCATCTTTAACTCACTTTATCTAATTTTCTTTTTTGTCTAACAAACACATTGTAAATGATCTGTTTTCTCACATATGTGGCATTTAGCATTTTTTAAATTTGCAGGTCATTTTTAAATATCCAGTCTCATCACAACAGTAACATATAAAAGACTTTGCAGAGCTTTGACAACTCATGGTCTGAATGTCAACTGTACTTACCATCATTTTTTATGTTGCTCCATCTCTATTATATTGAAATTATGCAGTTTCTTCCATAAGTAACTCTTTTGTTATACATTTATCCACTGCCTGCTTATATGTGAAGGCTACTCACTGAGGAAAATATGACATAACTTACTGTCAGTCATCCCTCACAGAACTAACCAAATAGCATGACCAATTTAACACAATTATTCACATTTTTACTATACCTCTCATCAGATGCTTGGCCCCTATTTCTAAAATGTAGATATGACACTCATTTAGATGTCATTGGTTCAAAGTATGCACTTAGTTTTTCTTTAAGCTCAAGATACATTATTTCTTCTGAAGGCTTCAGATTGCAAAATCTTTTTTTCTATTTTCAGAATGTTTTTGCTCACCATTTCACATCAATATTGATACCTTTGTTTTATCAGCTGCTATCTTATTAATAAGCATATATTTCTCTATATGCTACACATATAAATATCAATTTTCTGTACTGTTATCAAATTCTTTAATATTATTGTGAAATGCCATACCTAATTCTTTCAATTAAAATGTTGGCATGCTAATCGCCCGTGTAAACTTTTATCATCTGTGCAGATTCTTTCATCACTGAAAACATTATCTGTATTTCAGGTCTTCTGTCATCAGCAGTCTCTTTACTGTATTTCAGGTATATTGAGATTGTGCCCCTCCACTGTTATACTGGTTATATATGCATGCCAGATGGTCCACAGGAAAATAAACTTGAATTTATTATATTCTTATGTAAGCAAACTAAACAATAGTCCTTAAGAAATTTGACACAGACATCTTTTATAAGATATATATATAACTTCTGTATACATATTATTTGATAATAAAAAAATCTATTTCTGATTTTCTAAGCTTTTGCACATATGCTTGCTTATTCCGTTTGCCGCTGCTTTTTAGTGTGTGAATTCTACGATATATATAGTTAATTTACATAACCACTTATGTTCAGTCCATGCCATTTTTTATAAATTTTGTAAAATAAATAATTATGTAAATGTTGTGTGGTAATTATTTTCCGTAATAAAACTTTATTTATTTTAACAATGTCATATATATCCGTACACTTATTTATATATAACACTATACAGAACAGATTAGTGGTTTAAATATTTAGAAAATAGGCTAACTAATAATGAAAATAATGATTTAAGAATTAGAAAATATTTACAAAGACTACTAAACTTTTAAAACTGTGTAGTTATTTTCTTTAAAAGACATAAGTTAAAAGAATAATGTTCAAAATTTAAAAATAATGAATAGAATATATATATATATAAAATACATATTTTGCGGGTTAATCTTTTTTAAAAACTTTTTAATAATATTTTGACCTTTTTCCACCTGCGCCAGTGTCAGGTTCCTAAGGGGGGAGAGGAGTGTGAGGGAAATTATATTTAAAAATAGGAATTACAACTCTAAACCATAAATATATATTAATATATATATTAAAAAAATATAAGAAAAGAAAGGAGAACTGGGTTACCCAATTATTTAGAAGGAAAGAAATTAAAATAATATAAAAATTATTACTACATAAAATGAGATGAAAAATATTAAAAGAAGTTGCTAAAAGACTAATTAAAAGGCATTTTCGATATATTGAAGAATAATAGATAGTAAAAGTGGTGCATTTTGGAAGATAACTGATAAAACAATTATTTTGTTATCTGAATATATTTTTATACAGAAAAAAAGCAGCATCATATATTCATTTTATAATATATGAATTATTTTCCAAATTAATAAATCGTACTGAAGCAAATTAAGTACTGTATTTTAATAAGATATATATAAAATAATATACTAGCTAAAACAATAAAAATAAAAATTACAAAATTCTTTTTATTTTCTGAATTATTATTTCTAAAAGTTATCTATTATAAAGCAGCAATAATCTCTTTCTCTTTACTTCACAGCCATTCTCTAAGTTGTCAAATGCAGAGTAAATGCGAATTACAAAAGTCACATGATACTTAATATTAGCATCTTATAAAGATAACTAAATAATCATTCTCATCAGTAAACAAAAAATGTATAAATAATAATTCTGTATTATATTTTCTCATTTTTGTAATTAAATGAAATTAATAATTCTAAGATAATTTATTTAAATTAGATATAGATATTGAGTTATGTATTTTAATTTAATAAAATAAATGAACGTTTAAAAAAAGCAATTATATTTTGCAATTAAAATAAAGAAAAATTATGGGTTAATAATTATAAACTTTTAATGGGCCATTAATAATAATAAAATTATGGTTTGAGACCCTTTTCTGAATTAATATTATTATTGCATTTAAGTCATTTTCAATTTCTAGTAGTACTGCTGCAGAATGAACTATCTCTTTAGTTTTTAGGTGTTCAAAACTATATTCATTTTCTTTTTGATGATCATTCTTTCAAAGCACTATATAGTTTTTTTAGTGAATTGGACAGTCTCATTATAGATTAAGCAGGATTTATTTAATACTTTAATAAATTATTATCTTTTAATTTATTATTACTCAAACTTATTGGACCTACTACGC
The DNA here is from genome assembly GCA_028023455.1 of Epiperipatus broadwayi. Taxonomy (NCBI): domain Eukaryota; kingdom Metazoa; phylum Onychophora; class Udeonychophora; order Euonychophora; family Peripatidae; genus Epiperipatus; species Epiperipatus broadwayi. The sequence continues at coordinate 277,682 of JAQFVV010012684.1, read as the reverse complement.
ATTTTATATTTTAAATTATTACCTTTTAATTTATTACTAATTACATTTATTACTCACATTGAGTTTACTTACTATACATTTAATATTTTGCTTAACTATTAATAACGATTCAAAGAACTTATCTACTTTAAATAAACACAGGCAATATATTTCAAAATCTCCCTCTAATGGTTAATAAGCTTCCAATATTATTACACAGGATAACACAATAAATATACTTAGAATACAATAGGAGAAACTATTGACTTCTTGCTTTAATCCATTTATTCAAGCCATTAAGCAGCCAATATTGCTTTAAGAGTTAACACTATCATTTTTCTACCCTTTAATTATTAGTTTTATCTTGCAGAACTATTTTAAGATTAAAGAAACTCTTTACATGAACATTTTAAAACATTAAGGAAAAATATCAGCATTTTAAAACAAATTGAATGTAAATAATAAACAACATAGCTTAATGGTATACATAGGATGATCTTGAATGGATAGGCATTAAATAACAATCTGCTATAAAATAACTTTTAAGTTAATTATCTTTAATCATCATTTTGCTGAGTGCTAAGTACAATCTACATTTTTAAACATCATATTTCAGAAACTATTCTACTGTTATCGATACCAAACCATTAGAACTTAGGGATATGAACATAATAAAACATATAATAGATCCAAATTTATAGTGGAATTGAGCTAAGACAAAAAGAACCCACTAACAACTTAAACCATGGGCATCTTGGGACTGCATATGGTCTGTAATCTTGATGTTACTTTTGGAGCACCTTTGGGAATGTAAAAAGGAAGGGGAAATCAATCCATTGTTTAACAACTATACCAACATATAGTTTGAAATCCTGGTATCACTTCTGGATTACCTTTAAGAATATAAGAAAAAGACAGGGATGGTTAATCTCATGTTTAATAACTAGATCAATACACTACAAATGTATGGCCTTAATCTGCTCAAAGTTTGATGGGCATCATTAATAATTCACCCACAATGGTCATTTATATCATCACTCAGGGTGAGAGAATAAGTTAATCTGATGTAATACAACATGGACTTACCACATATTCCACAATATTATACACTTACCATTATAATTATTCAACATGACAACAGATAAAATCTAATATTAATATTACTTACCACAAATATATAAAGTCACTAACAAAATGGAACATTTTACTAGTTGACACATAAAATTTATAACTATCATTATCATTTTGAGAATGATAGCTATTAATTAGTTAAGTACTACATATAAAAAATACCATATTTAACGCATTCAAATTAGGTGAAGTTGAATATTAATCATTTATTGTTATTATTCAATAATTGTAGCTTTTATCCCAGAAAGAAAAATATTGAGAATAAACTATAACAGTTTCTTACCTGTGTTTACACCTTAAAATATGAATAAAATTTACAACAAATAAGATTACTTTACCTTTTTTATATATTTATATTTGATCAAATTTACATTTATCACGTGTTTTATTTTCTTACACAAACCAGTTTTATACCTGCAATAACAATGTCTATAATATTACAAGATAAAAACAGAATATTATTGATAATAAAAAATCATTATATAAACTTCTTGTTTCAAATTACTTCTTGTGAAACTAAGAGAATGAAATCTTGGTTGCAACATTTAAAATCCACAGCATGGTATAATTGATAAATATTCTTTCCCACTGTGGAGTATATTTCATATTTTTTATCAATTTAAACTGTGATTCTAGTATATTGCTGGATCTATAAACAATTTCAATTTCAAATGTTGACTGAAGTATTTTGTTATTCCGGAAATTAAGGAAGAAGTTGAAAATAAACATTGATTCTTATTTTCATTACATATATGTATTTCATATACTTTTTTGACTAAGGGCACTATTTAATAATTAATGCATTAGAAGTCCAATCCACAATATGATTAACATAATAATTACTATATCAAAATCTAAGTTGACATTTGATTCTCTTTTGATGAGATTCTACATCTCAGTTTAATAAACATATCAATTCTGCTTGTTACCAGAAGTTGCAAGATGGGGTATTTATCTTTGTCTTAATGTGAGTTTTAAGGCAATGTTGAGAATATCTCATATTAAAACTCTTAATAAATATATTACAAACTTTATAATTTAGTGTTTTTCTGAAGGTTTGTGATGATGGTGTTTTAGTTGTATTTTTATATTGGACTATTTCCATAATCTAATATGTGTATTGAATGTCTTTAGAAAAATATAACTTTATTTAAATATTCCAAATGCATTCGACTGGTAGTAATAGCACATCAAACAGGTTAGTATATGCACAATGTTTTGAGAGATATTATTCTCTCATTTTCTTCAGGTTTGGCTAGCCTGACCAGTGACAGTACTAGCATGAAATTCGAATCTGGACCCATAGATTTTTTAGTATTGAATTTTAAGGTAACACTCTAACCAACTGAGCCATCCTGCCAAAAGCAACATTTAAATAAAGTTAATTTTTTTTAAAGACATTCAATACACATATTAGATGATGGAAATAGTCCAATATAAACATACTAATTTATAATTTAATATCTTCATTTATATTATTTTATTAGGTAGGTATAGGTTATTACTGTACTTTATTCAATGGCAATATATTTTTTTCAACTTATTTTCTTCTTGTAATGAAATTAATATAGCATAATAAAATTGCAATAATTTAAATTAACTTTAATTTAATATTTCACCTTAATTTATACATGTCATGAGTGTCTCACAAGTTCAAAAACTGCAATAAAAGATATTAAATATCTATTATAGTTCTGCTTATTTTTAAATTCATTCTGAAAGAAGTACAAAATAATTTTATTTTCTTTCTTTTTACCATCCTGATCAAGTCATAATTATTTTTACAATGCACACGGTGAATATAATAATTAAAACAGTTATAAAATAAAAGTGATTATGAACTTTTATCATTTTGGTGAGCTTTTCCCAATATGTCTGTCAGTTTTAAACTTGAACTCTTTACAATTACTGATTGACAGAAGCGGTGCGTTTCATATATAAAAGCCAAATGAAAGTTTCTATTCCATTAGTTTGCAAGTTAAAATACAATTCACATTCAATTTTACTTTTTAATAATTTTCTGCTTCTCAGTTCTTTGTTAATTTAATTCTTCCATTTTGTACTTAAGGTCTCCTATTTTTCCTAGTTGTTCTGTTGTTCTTCTGGCATCCTCTATGAAAATCTACATTAGTCTATTTAAAACTTCCATCAGGGAGAATTATTGTACAAATTAAAAAAACAATTGAATTGTTGTATGTGCATACATTAACATATATTAATGATTCTCCATCTATAAGCGTAAGTGATAACTAATTAAGCTGTTCAAAATTATTTTAAATTGCAAGCAAAATATGCTTGAGAATTAATTATAAAGATTAATTTATAATAACTATAATTTTAAGTCTTTTTAACTATTATTTAATAATAATAAATACTAAATATTTCTATATATAACATTAACAAATTATTATTCTGATATTATTATTTTGATATTATTGAAAATTAGTCCATCTGACAGACTGCATATAAAAAGTCTCATATACAATCTGGCAGAGGGCCTATCACACATCTCTTGAACATCCAATTCTTTATCACTCTTAGGAGATTTATTGTTACTTATTTTTTTACTATAGCTTAGCAATCATGATAACATACTACTGATATACTACACCTATTTAATATTGAATAGTTATTATTTAATTCTTACCAATTAAAATGTAAACTTTTATATAATTGACCATTTAAATAGGGCTTGATAAGCACTGAGCCCAACCTGAAAGCTACTATATATATATTGTACCGGGTTCGAATATGAGTTGATCGTATCGAAACACCGGCCTCTTAGGCAGAGAAGAACATACTCGGAGAGTGTGTATGCCCAAACCATAGCTATAAAATACATAACTAGCATTACATTTCCAGGACATAACTTCTTCTCAACTGTTGAGTTCAACACCAGAGTTCAAAGCACTTTTTTTGTTGCGTGTAAACACGAGCGCCAATTAATTATCCAAGAATGAATAAATAATGCACTTTGAACAATGGCCACTAACTCAACACCTAAGTTTTACCCATAGACTAGCTCAGTTACTTGTAATCACTAACAGATTATACATAATTAGTGGTGAAAAGAATTGTAAGAGAGATTGGTAAAAGAGTTGATAAAAAGAATTGACCGACAAATAGAGTTTAAGTTTTAAGACAATTTATTAACTAACATTAATTTACTAAATTTAAACATCTTTATAATTTTTTAACTAATATAACACACACACATTTTAAATTAACACACTATAATATATATCTTATGAAAAGCATAAATAATGTTTGATATTTATAAAATCATATAGCATTCACAAACATGCACATCAATAGTTCATTTTATGCATGATTATAGAGTTCAAATTACTTGTCTCTGGAGGCTCTACGAATTAATGCAATGGCTATTATGGTATAAACAAAAATAAGCAAATGTTTTACCTAGGATTTTGAATGTAGATTTAGAACTTTGTTTTCTTCTTGTTTGCTGCTTCCATTACAAATACTTCCAGCCGGCTGGGACATTTCCTTGATGAGTTTTCTTATTATTCATGATTATTATTATTGGAGACAATTAGATATTGACATAGATTTCCAAGTTGTTACGCTGACATTATTTCATGGGCAGATCTTGCTGTTTTCATCGGACTTCAGGCTGTGGAGAAACATGTGTTCCCAAAAGCTGCTCAGCACTGAATTTTGTTTCTGGATACAATTAACTCAACTGATTGTCCTCTCTTGACTTAACTGACTCAATTCATTGTCCTCAATGAACTTAACTGACTCAATTAATTGTCCGATAAAAAAAGGTCTATATATACCTGTGATGTCTTGTCCTTGTAATAACCTCCGGCAATATATGTTGTCGAATTTCCATTGATAATCCTTTGACATGTTTTGGAAGATTGCTTAATTAGTAATAGCCATGCAGATGTATTGTTTTATATTTTTAATTAATAGCCATTGCTGTGTTTTTAATGATAATCTTCTTTTATTTCATTTTAATATTTATTATGCATACATTTTTTTATTTATTTACAATCGCACATATATATGCACATATATAACTAGTTTTAAGATTACTTTTTCTTTAATTCGAATGAAAAGAGATTTGTATTTTTTAAACTTTAAATTATATTCTGACTAATAATAATAAACTCTACTTCCTTTTATAAAACCCTTAGCTTAACTTTTCTAACCAAAACTCCCCCTCCCCCCTTTTAATCAATTATTTTCTAACTTTTATTTCAAAAACTAATGATAGAAAACTATTAAACTTTTAAATACATTTTCTTTTATAAAAGATTATTTTAATAATATTTTTTTAGATAAATTATCATGTGCCAATATCAATATTGGTACAATATATATATATATATATATATATATATATATATATATATATATATATATATATATATATATATATATATATATATATATAGTAACTGCACCAACCTACCAATTCCTCACTCGGTTGATTTTATTTCCTGATGAACATATTGCAGAATGGAAATAAAAATTGGCATTGTCCAATGTTTATCTTACCACCCTACAACAATATTTCCTGCTCATCAGAGGATGTAGCATTAAAGAGACTGGAAACATCTAGAAAATTTGTTTGTTTGGTTTGCCAAATGATGCTACTAGAGTTGCAGCTTACCACAACCTTACTTACTTACTCAGATCTGGTTATGCCAAACATAGCTCAGGAGGTATAAAATTCTGATGAACAAATGCAATAAATGATGAGTGATGTGAAATGAAACTGACTTTATAGATTAGTTTTAGATGTAATGAAACTGACTATATAGATTAGTTTTAGATAACAATGATTTATTTATTTAACAACAAAAGTTATTGCCAGTTCATCTTTGGATTTACATTTTCCTGTATGTGCATATATTCCTAGGCCAGTTTGGTTTATGTTTAATAATTCTTTTACTAACCATCCTTGATTTTGGTATATGGATCTAGATTCAAGTCTTTTATCTTTGATCCAGATGTATGGGTGTAAATTCAAGTCATTCATCTTTGATCCAGGTGGATGTAGATTTACATCATTCATTTATTTAGTGCATCTTTTAACCAGACATATGGATGTAGATTTATGTCATTCATTTATATTAAAATATTAATTATCTAATTCAGATTTGTAGATTTAAGTCATTCATTTATTTAACCCTTCCTTGATCCAGGTTTATGGATGTAGACCTAAGTCACTCATGTAATCAAAATATTAACCCTAATTCAGGTTTGTGGATTTAAGCCATTCATTTATTTAACTCTTTCTTGATCCAGATATATGGATGTAGACCTAGGTCACTCATGTATTCAAAATATTAATTATCTAATTAAGATTTGTAGATTTGATGTCATTCATTTACTTAATTCATTTTTGATCCAGGTATATGGAGGTTGATTTATGTCTCTCCTGTACTTTAAAGATTAATCCTTGTGAATAGATGCATGTTGGACTAGGAGCATATGCAATTTAATTTTTATAGTGAAGCATTTTCAATCCATGGACTATAAAAGTATATTGAATCCCTGTGCATATTTAAAGTAGAAACATTCAATTTCATTTTTACATAGAAGCATTTTTAATCTGCTTATTATAAAGATATATTTAATCCCTGTGCATATTTGAAGTAGAAGCATATTCAATTTAATTTTTCTATAGAAGCATTACAAATTCTGTATTCAAGTATATGTAAATACATCTTTAATTTAACTCACATATTATTATATGTTCATTTATTTTTAAATCAATATTCTTAAGTTCTTACAATCAGTATAATTATTATTCTTTAGAAACATTATTTCCTTACATTCCATTTGATAAATCAATTATTTGAATAATTGAATTTTATTTTATATGTTAACTATTTCAATAAATGCATTTTTCAAAAAGTATACTTAAATATTATAAATGTATCTAAATTTTTCTTACCTTGACATTTAATGGTGGGTGGTTTTTTTTTAAATCTTCACATCAAGAAGAAGTTTACTTGGGCTGAATGGCACACTGAATTACTGCTGCTACTTACTTTGGTGTGTTTTCTGATTTCTGGGCTTCACATGGTTGGAGATAGAGGAAGAACTGCTTTTAGCCACTCATTATGGAGTTTCCCAAATTAATAATATGCTTTTCCATTATTCAGTTATCCAGTAACTATAAGTTTTTCTTCTATTGATGATCACTGTGGTCTTCAACTTGGTTATTTTAGAATTCCAAACAGTAATAAATTGCATGGCAGTGACTACAGTTTTCAACAGGTCTCACTAATTGTACCTGTCTAATTAAGCTGCTCCTTTTATTTCTTCTGGTTCCCATATTTTTTCATCACCCAACATGTTTTTAAAAAATACCTGATTAATAGTCCAAGGCAAGAAGGTGAAGCTATCTTTAAGTGTTTTTACATCGAAACCTGAAAACATATAGCTCTAAAATAAATCGTATATGTAATATTTTAAATTGAAGATTTATCAATTAATGATAAAGATTTATTAATTAAATGCATCTTTTATATTTTATTTATTTTACTTTTTTTTATTTGTTTTTATAACACAACTAGAAAAGTGACTTTAATTCAATGTCACTTGGCCTCTTTATTTAAATTTTTCTTTACTGAACCATGTCAGTTTTATCTTTAACTGGGGAGAGGGAAGAAATTTTTAATATATATATATATGAAACAATGTTTCTTTTTCATTAACGCCCACTAAAGTTTGGAATGAAATTGCCTGGAAATACAATATTTGTGTAATAGCTTTAAAACTTTCTATGTACCCCCTGTTGGTATAACTAACTAATTGCTCATTAAAACTCAATGCTTACAGATAGATAATTTTTGGTTTATCCAGAAACTTGGCACAACATACTGAGATTTTAAAACAGGCCAGTGATTTTTAATCCATTTTATAAGTAATTGATAGCCTTCATCAGATCTTGTGCATCTTACTACTCTTTTACTATTTAGTGTTTCTAATTGCAAAACACACACGCACACAAATATATATATAAAATTAATTTCTGTCTCATTACTGCTTAGTTCATTTTTATCTGGTATCTGAGACAATGCAATAGCATAAGATATCTCTTTCCCCTTATTATAAGACAATTAATAATCATGTGATGATAAAATATTCCTCCAATGCATTTTGCATTTGGCCTAAATGCTTAGGAGCCAACATCGTGACCAAAAATTCCAAATAGCAGTTTGATGATCTGTTGTTATTTAAAAATATCTGCTGAAAATGTATTGATGAAAATTTTTCAGCATTAATATGATAGCCAAGGCCTCTTTATTGATCTGACTATAGAATTTTCTCAGCCTTTGAGAGGGCTTGCAACTCATAGATTATTAGCCATTTACAATTATAACATGGATGACAAAAGAACTGTACCCACATCCCATTTTGAGACAGCTGCAATTATGAATTTCTAGAATATTATTGAAATGTATTAGTAATTTTTCAGATGACAATAGAGCTTTGATTCAGATCAACACTTCATCATGGCTTTTTAACATTTGCCACTTTTGGTTGTTTCTTAATAAGTCATACAATTGTAATGACTACCTTTGCTTTGTTTACTAAAAAAGGTTCAAAAAAAATTATCAATCCTAAAAATGCCTGTAATTTTTTTATGCTCGTAGGTTTGGACACAAATTTTATGGCTTTTATCTTAAAGAATGATGGTTTCTTCTCTTTAGTGAAAATTATGTGACCCATAAATATTAATTCCATTGTATTCCATATGCTTTTAGATATTTGATTTAACTCTGAATCTATTTAATTTTTTGCATACTCAGAACAGCCTTTGACAAAGCATTGCTACTGAACATGCTGTAATGAGAATGATATCAAAATAGGGTATACTTTTCTATAGGCATTGTAGCAATGCAGTAGTTTTTGCTTGGAATATGTTTGGTAATGTTGAGCCAAACGGTTGGTGGTTACATTTATATAATCCAATCAGTGTTGTTAAAGTTAAAATTTCTGCTGATTTAGCTGTCACCTGCACCTGGTAAAATGCAGAGTTCAAATCAAGCCTTGCAAAATATGAGGTGTTTTGCAGACTGCCTAATACCTTTCTTATATTTGGTATAGGATATACCACCTTGTTTAAATATTTATTTATGCTTATTCAATAGTTGTTGCATATCCTAATTAGACCAATTGGCTTCATTATCACTATCAATGGCATGGCCCAATCTGATGTTTCAACTGACATTAATATGCCCTTATTGACTAATGATTTGAGTTTTTCCTTCACTTTTACTTTTTTTGAGTGGTTTACACATGACTAGCAATTCATTTTCAAATAACTTTATGTCTACCAGGCTCATTTCTATTAATCCTAATTTTTCATTAAACAAGTCTGGTTATTTCTCTACAATTTCTTGTTTGAGAACTTTTTTTTACCATGCTGACTTGAATTCCTATTTCCTGGAACCAATCCCTCCCAATAAATGAACTAATTTTTCCTTTTACTATGTAAAGTGGTAAGTTTATTATTCAATTGGCACTTTTACATGATCCAATAGTTTTAGCACAATTCTATTTACATCTTGTGCTTTGATATATTGTACAGGCTTAAACCTGCATTTATATGTGTAATATATGAGGGAATCGAACTCAGTCTTTCACATGACCCATTACTCTCAGTGCCATCTCATATTGCTGACCACCTGATCACACACTTGTTGAAAAGATAAATAATCACCAATATATGTATTTCATACTAAACCAGCAATCATCAGTTGGTCTAGATTACTATCCTCACACATATATATAATCAGTGCTCAGCTTTATATTAAGATAGCCAATCTTCATTCTTTAATGGACAGGCTATTCAAACTAACAACTCTTCAGCCTTCCATTTCATTGAAAATCTGATGGTGGAATTTGATGTTCATTTTTTCTATCTGAATTTTAACATTAGTGGGTGCAGTGCCTTCCAATCTGTTTATGATATTATGAATATTCCTAAGCCACTATTTTCATAGTAACTTCATTTCTGAAAATTTGTAAATTAATCATAAACTACTTCAGACCTTAGATTTCCATGTTTTTACAATATGAGTAAAAATAGGCTTGACTTCCTCTTTATTTTATTGCAACTATAATTTATTTTGACTTTTCTCATGCTAAAAGTCCCTTTTCCTATATTTATAACATGTTTCTTCCTGTCACTTACACTTTTTTGTTATATGGCCTAATTTTCCACTGCAGAAGCATGGGATCATATTATTTTTTACATGATCTGATTTCCATGGTATCAAACTTTTTATTACTGTCTTTAACACTTTCATATTAATGTTTTTTTTCTATTTTAGTTCTAAAAGCATGGGCCTGTTCAAGTATTAACTCATAAGTTATGCCTTAGTTAATGGCCATTTCTTAAGTAAGATCAGTCTCTGTTAGTAATTGTTTCCTGAGCCTATTGTCAGATATAAGCCAGAACAACTGATCCATAAGTATTTCCTTAATGAATTCCTCATATCTGCTAACTCCCTCAGTGCTAAATTATATCATTTATTTTATACCCCTTAAACTGATTCCTGTTTCTTAAAGTTATGTGAGCTATATGATGGGATGAGTGAGGTCTAAAGTAATAACTTCATTTCTTTATTATTTCTTCATACATTATATTCTCAGTTATACTTATTCAAAAAGTCTATTTATAACCTTGATTATATTTTTTCCAGTGAAACATCATAGTGTGACTATTTTGTACTTATTATCTTCAATTCCACTTATTGTAAAAAAAAAAAAATATTTGCATTATATATAATGACCCCTCTGCTGCATTCCTTATATTGAATTTGACAATGCTAGTTTGTCCAAAGAAAGACATTTTATTATCTCAAAGCTTAAGTTTGAACTATATGGCTGCACCAATGATATGCTAATCCTGATTTGTATTGCTGGGCTACTAACAAATAGTAATAGTTAACCCAAAAAAGAGACACACTTAGCTGTGTTGGACAACTTTGATCTACAATTTAATATTGTACCACAAGATGATTAATACACATGCAAATAAAAATATGAACTACATACTAATATAAACATACATTAATCACCAGACATGACAAATTCTTTTCTTATGTAGTTCCATAATGTTCAACAATTAGAAAATGTGTACTTTACCTCCACTAAAGTTTTGCTTTTAAACCCTGGACAAGCTTTCGATGCATTTACAAAATAATAATGATTGAGACAATTTTCTTAGTGCCTAATCAGTTTATTTACCTGTAGGAGCTAAGATCTTGGAAATGACATCCACTGACAGTCTTTCACTGTTTCAGAAGCATGGCGAGAAGAGCAGGCAAATAAAGAAAAGAAAAAAGCACACTATTTGTTTTTCTCTCATTTTTATATCTCCTTTTTTCTTTGTTTCTTTTATTTTTTTGGGGTATCTACATTTATTGCAAATCCAGATGGAGGGGAATTTAATTTGTTAGTTTTAACTGATTTTTAGCTGAAGTAATTAAACTCTGGTATCAAAATTTTATTTACTTCAGTTAACACCATAAGATCATTAGATATTTTAATCTACTAAAAAATCACCTTAAACTTGCAAAGACTAAATTTACTTCCTAATAAATTTAATTAAAATGTTTTTTTTTTTTATCTCTAGGAATTTGTTTCCTATATAAGCTCAATTTATTTTTAAAACAGTTTGATTTAAAATAATTGTATTTATAGGAATTTATTTCCTATACAATCTATGGAAATTTATTTCATATTCAAAGTCAATTTATTTTAGAATCAATTTAATTAAAGACATTTTCCTCTATAAAAATTTATTTGATCCTATACATGCTAAATTTATTTTTAATAAATTTAACCCAAACTAAATATTTTCCAGTGCTAATGTTCAGTCATTCACCAACAACTGATGACACAAATCTTAGCTTAACCTTTCAAAACACAAAATATAATAAGTAAATCAAATTTCACAAACATGAATATTTACAATATATTTCAGAGTTTTACAGCATTTCTTACAATGCATATGCTAATGAGTATATAACTATTCATTAAAGCTTTATGTGTGTGGATAGTATAATATCACAGCTAACAAACAATATCTTAATTCTAATTAATTCTCAAGGATTTAACACTATTAAGACTCATATATTTTATATAAATAACATTTCTTAGGATATAGCTGAACACATATGAGCATTTTGTGATTGTATCCAATTTATATCTTCTAACATATAAATATAGTTGTGAAAGAAGTGCAGATGAGCTCTCAAAAAATGTTTAAGATAAATAATATTCAACTAACTACTTTATGTAAAATATAACAAAAAACGGTAATAAGTGAACACATTATCAATCTAAGTGATGATGATGATGATAAATAAAAACACGTCATTATTTAAAACAACAATTAAATAATTTTATTAAAATATGAATGCAAAAATATTAAAATAAAATAAGATTAAGATAAACAAATGAATATCTTTAATTACGTTTTCTAAAATAAATGCATTTATTTATAGGTGCTATTATGAAATGAATAAAATGATGCCGATGAAATTTTATATGTTGATAAAATGTATGCAAATTTATTAAAGAAGGGTGCTATTATGTAGGGTATGAATACATCCTTACTATTGTAAATTAAAAATAGAATAAAGAGATTCATCTATGTTTTATAGATCATAAATATCTCCTCTATTGGAACATGCTATCTATATCGTATCTCTTTAGTTTTAACCCTTTTATTTAAGTATAACATTTAATTCTTTCTGAACAAATATAATGTCAACTGGCCCAATATTTCATATTACATTAAGGTTCTAAACAACAAATTTTATATTCGACGTTTAGTCATAAATTTCTTTATTTATTATCTTCTAACCTTATTATTACAAGCACATTTTAAACATTATTAATTTCAATAAACACATTTACAATATGATTCCTTTAGATGAGTTGTAATATATAAAAAAGAATACAAAAATATTGCCAACGAAAAAGGTTGAGTGATTGAAACTTCTTATCCACTGAAAGGTCAATACATGAGACAAGCCAAAACTGTAATCATAAAAAATACAAAAAGAGAGAGGGCAGGAAAACTACATCTTTCAATACACTCCTTATTGATCATAAGGCTAACACTCTGGGCAAGCCAAAGATTTAACCTTAAAACAATTAGAGCCAAAAAGAGAGAGGGTTAGCTAAGCTTGACCTCTCAATTCTTTAAACACATATAGTGTTCATAATAATATCCATAATATTAATATATGCTAAGATCAGGGTTATGCATATGCTAATATATGAGATGAAACAATAAATAAGCATTATTAAGACAAAGATAAAAACACAGCAAGTTAAAAGGAGGAGAATTCTCATTCTCTTTTAAAAATATTACTCTTAATATTTTAAGCTTATGAGAGAGCAAAAGTTTAGATTACTTTCAAATCTTCTTTCACCCTCACATTCTTAAAATATCACCAAATCTTAAAATTATCATGAATACCTTTCGAAATGATTGGATTCAATGTGTTGTTTTTCTTTTATTAAATTAACACATATTCTTTTATTTTTGCCACATAGCTCTTTCTTAAAATGATTTGGTTTTCAATTATATCAGTTCTTTTTAAAATAATCTTACAAATAAATAAATCTTAAAAGTTCTTATATGACAAATAATCTCATAATCACTAATTTTGTTCTTTTATTTCTTGAAACTTACCAGGAATATGATCTTAGTAAAATAATACTAATAGCAACATGCGAACTTATCCATAAGATAATATCTCATTGAACTAAAGTATTATAGAATTTACAATTAATATTAAACATGAAAAATTCTTAAATTTAAAAATAACGATAGTACACAAGAATGACATTCATGATATCATGAGCAGAAAAGGAATTTTATGGCTACCCAAGATATCATATTAATATGGTTGCTGTTAATATTCTACTAAAATAAATATAAGCAATATTATTATTTTAATTGATGATGAATAAATCAAGTGATCTTTTAACTTTATTAAGATTAAATAAAATTGACTAAAGTGATCTTCTATCAAATAAATAAAGGGTTTTATTATTTTCATTAAAAATAATTTTCTTCTTGATTTTCTCTTAACATCAGTAATACAATTTAAATAATGTGACTTTCACATTATATTTATTTATTTTTACAGACTCTCAATGCATAAATAAACAAATATAATTGTGTGGTAAGTATTATTATTAGATTGCGAAAGATGCAGATGATGATAAAATGCAAATATGCACAAATTACTGATAAAAAATATTAACATTAATATTCAATAGACAAATATAGAGCTATTTTATCATTTATGACTTACAAAATTATTAAATTAATTTCACAAAACAAAAATAAGAATAATATAAAGAAAAATTATATATTACAATTTTAAAATAAGAAAAATGGTATCAAATGGTTAACAAAAACTTTTATGGCTTCAATTAAGTTCTCTCCTATAATACACCATTTTAATTATCAATAAAGCAAGTCATATATAATGTAACATTGCTTTTATAAGCTCATATTTACAAAAATGAAATACAGAGAGCATACAAATAGCTTAAACAAGCTCTTAATTGATAAGTGTGGTAAGAGAAAATATTTAAAATCTGGGAATAAGAGTATTTTAGATAGATTTTAAATATTTTCTCTTATCACCCTTATCAATTAAGAGCTTGTTTGAGTTATTGGCACACTCTCTGCATTATACCATCCTTCAATTATAAAATCACTAGCTAAAAATATTTCATACCTTAAGTAAATATAAGCTTACTAATCATTGGTTTGGTTAGTCATGAATGCTGAAGAAGATGTATACTATAATAGGTAGCCACAGATACAATTTAAAATTTAATATTAAATGTTTTATCAGATTTAATATCTTGAGATACTAGCTAGACATAACTACAGATCAACCACAAGACTCAGATCAACCAAGAGGGTGACTAAAGGTAAGGGTAGCATTCCACAGTACCCTTAAAGTACCAAATGCCAGGATGAAGTCATGGTAGTACCCTATCCATGGGTTTGGATAAAATACCTCTATGCAAATCCACATTAAGGGAAATGAATGTAAAATAAAAGATGATGAACTCAAAAAAGCATGTACACATGAGGGCAAAATGAGCTAGGACTTTGTGACTAATTAGGAAAAATAAGAATGAACTATCAGAAGAAAAGGGTTTGCCCAAATAAAACATTACATGCTTAAATATTACAAAACAAATAGTATAATTCACTGATAAGATATAATAAACTACAAAAGAGACAATGCTACTATTTTTAAAACTCACTGGTAAGATACAATAAATTATGAGAGAGCTATGCTACTATTTTTTAAACAATAATTAAATTATGTATAAAACTGACAAAACAATAAAAATAACAAAATATAGCTAAATGTAAAATTGTAGCATAATAATTAAACAATAAAAAATATACACCTTCCAAATTTTTCAGCATTTAAACACATTCAAAAATAACTTCAAAAAGGAAAGAGTATAATGCATTTAAAATATTATTACTCTGATAATCTCACAACTTAGTATAAAATACTTGTTAAATAATACATAAAATTATACCAAAAATGCATAGAAATAAATACATGGCATTTAAAATACAATAGATATTTGCAATTAATAATTATATCCATTAATAAGAATAAAAATTAAAAATACAGTTCTTCATCTTGATTTCACCATTGTTATGGATACAGTCAATAACGAGTTTTTGACCACCATGCAGACTTTCAGTGATATTGAAATAACATTATAAATTAAATTAACATGCATAGAAATTCACAAAAATATGAGGAAGAAAATAGTTGAAGTCACTAAAACAAAAAAAAATACATAGCCATTTGGACTTAAAGACTGAAAATTTAATGAATAGGCTAACAAACACAATTCACATTATACATTTCACATATCATCTTATATAAATAAGCTTAGCATTTATAAGTTTGGAATAATTTAAATTAATAATTTGGAGTTAAGTTTGAGCATAGCAATAATTAAATATTGAACTTCTTAGAAGAACAAACATTTTTAATATTCTGGAGTCATTATGGTAAGGAATACATTTCATTTCTTAAATTTAATGCAAACACAATAAAATCATTTTTACAACATTGTCTTTTAAAATACTCAGTGATGTATTAACTTTTTGTAAACATTAGCAATTAATCTATGTATTATATATTTTTAATAAAGCAGTTAAACCAATTAGACATATTAATTAAATGCAAGTTTTTCATTAGTAGTATGTGCTTCAATATTTATAAAGTCTGAATTGAGTTTTATTTCTATTCAAATATAATTTTGTTCAAATAAGCAGAGTCTATTATGTCATTTAGCCACACAAGTTTTCTTAAACAAAACAAATGCAAAGACAGTCTTTTTAATAATTAAATTATTTCATTAGCAATAAATATAATAGTTTTTAAATGTAGCATTAATAAAATTCTTTTATTAATCAAAAATTCCTGCAATTTTGATTTCTTTATTTTATATAAAAATAAAATTATTAAAAGGAAACATCATAGTTGTATAAAGTTTATTAAAAAGTAGATTAAAGTATCTTTAATATTAGTATTGAATATCTTAAAAGTTTTTACATATATGATGCAAATTATATTTCCAAATAAAGTTTAAACTTATCATAGAAAGTGAAATTAAAAAGTTTTTACAAAGCAGAGATAATACTTTTGGTTATGCTCTATTATTGTAATAGATTTTCATGAAAATAATTCCATTCTTGAAACATTCATAGTATACAATTTTTATAATGCAATATTTGTTGAAACTTTAATGTGTTGAAAGCTTTCAGTTGTAGAATAGACCTGGATAAATATTATTTTTAACAATGAATTTTACTAAATTATCAAAATAAAACAGTTTTAAAAAATTACAATGTTTGAAATCAGTGTGCAGATGTGTGTAAGTTTCCTCACATCTGACTTAATTGAAACTATTTATATGAATATCTTTGGTTGACATGATTGACAATAAAAATCCATTTCCAATTGACATAATTAACAAAATGTTAAATATCCTTCAAATATCTCTTGGAAAATTGTAAAAATAACTGCAATTAGCATAATTCCAGAACTTTCTGAAGACAATTGTCTAGATAAAAAGTTAAAACAAATTAATTTTAGAATTCCATCATATTGTAATAATTTTTAACAAGTTATTTAATAATGAAATCTATTATTATAAATCAAAAATAGTATATTTTTAAATACATTAAAGACCTATAGTATTTAATAAAATAAAATTATATTAGTGAAATTTAAGAATATTTATTTTAAACATGTTTTTATTTGTAAGACTGTTGAATATTTTCTTTATTATTGTATTTTTTAAAAGGGATACATTTTACAAACATTAACTTTAAACATTAAATTTCCAACCAGTAAGTTCTTGTGTAATTGTTAATTTTCATATCCAAGCACATTCACACATGAAATTTCTAAATTCTTTATTTAAGAATGCTAACTTCAATATAGGAGCTAATTACTAGTTTTAAAATAACACTTTTTTAAAACATCTAAATTTTAGAATTCTGTAATTAAAGATAAATTACATTACTATTAAAATTAATTAATAATTATTACTGACATTAACTTAAATATCCAAAACCAATTAAATACACTTAAAAGTTCTTCTCTGGTCTTTAAAATTAATAAAATATATTATAATTAAGCTAAGATGATTTCAGCTTTACTACTTTAAAAATTAAAATCATTAGTACATCAAGTCAGTAATAATTCTATGATTAAATATTTAAAGTTATAAATGAGTTTTATGAAATTCAAACATTATAAAATTACGCTTATAAAACTATTTTAAAACTATTACTATCTTGTAATATTTATGCTGAAATGATTAATCAGTTACATAAACAATTATTATTTAACAATAAAGTTTATTTACTAAAAAATTAGACTGGTAATTTTTTTTAAATAAAATATTACCACAAAACTTGACATTCACCTTTACTACAAAAGCTGAGGATCACAGAGTCTGTAAAAAATAAAATATAAGATCTATAGGGCAAGAGTATACTATAATAATAATAATAATAATAATAATAATAATAATAATAATAATAATAATAATAATAATAATAATAATAATAATAATAATAATAATAATAATAACAGCAGCAGCAGCAACAACAACAACCTGCCTCTAATAACAATACCCACATGCAAACATCTTATATCAATTAAATATTTAAACCATACTGCCTCATCTTTGTATTGATGAGAATGTTGAAAAATATTAATGTACAATGATATTAAAATATTTCATAAAACTTTGCAAAGGAAATAAATGATTAAATAATTATTATATATTAAAACTTATGAATAATATAAATCTATTTTATCTATGTGTATATTTACAATAGATCCCATTAATACAATTCAGTTTATGAATACACTTATTATTTTTATTTTTCCACCATTTTACTCTAATTAGTTTACTACAGTTATTTTCCAAAATTATTTAACAGGATAGATGATATTCCTTTCAATGATATTGATTTACATATAATATGGTGTGTCATTTTAAAAAGCAATAACAATATTTTTATCATAATTTTAAAACAATTCTGAGAGTAATTATGTCACAGGTTTCCAAGGCAATTATATTTCTGGTTGTTTATCCTCTTAAAAAGTGGAAGATATGACTCCATTTTGATTTTCCAAAAGATTATTTTTGTAAAAATAGCAAAAACATATTAAATTAAATTCAAAATTCACAGTTGTATTTAAATAAATATTCAAATAAACTTAGACAAAAGTCAAAATCCAGTCTATTTGCTGTAGCATCTTTAATAATTCAAAACAACTTTGAATACTTGAATATGTTTAGCTTTAATTTAAATAATTTTCAGATTGAAATGTGAATTTATCCAATTTATAATTTTAATGGCATTATAAGGTAATCAATTAATCATTTTTTATTATTAAATCATATTTAATGATGATAACCACAAAGGCTCACCTCTGTTTCTGAGAACAAATACTTAGTGGTTACTCTAGCTAGACATTGTAAGCATCTTATAGCTACAATAGTGAATTTGAACATTTATAACTTACAAAGATTACAAGTTAGCTTTTCAAGAACGGAACCTTGAATTTCTTCCAAGGACTTTCTTTTGTACTGTATAAAACATGATTAAAAAATGATGTAGATTCAAACTATTTTTTTACTCAATTATAGTTTGTTCATTAAATTTGGAAGCATCACATTGTTATTGGTGATAGAGGTATTCCCTACCCTATTTGATTTCTTACACTTTATGCATAGGGATTATAAGTCAGCAAGGACTGCTCTCCCTCCATATGAAGCATTTCATTTTCTTAATATTTTTTATATGATTCTTCCACCAGACAGATGCATATTCCTGTACAAGGACAATGATCACTTCTTTAATAATGTCATACTACAGATGCACATTCCTGTCAGCATGGTTTTCAGCTAACATCTTCATGTTGCATTGGTTACATCTGTATATCAAGAAGCTAGCATTAGTTTAACTGTGAACTTTTAGCCTGAGGTTAATTTATTTGAAAGTCTCTAACTGTGTATTCTATATAATCTATCTATGCTTAACATTATAAAATTTTAAATGGTATAAAATTTTCCATCTGTGCATATTAAGATAAATATCAGGATTCATATCTATAATAATATTAAATAACCAAATCCTCAAATCTGTTTTATAAATGTTATCTGCGTAATAAATGTCTATCTTATTAGTACTGGCAGTGATTTATTATTTTATCTTAATTAATAATATTTTGAAATATATAATTAAAAATCAGTTTGAAATTTATATTATAAAACTCAACCATTCCATGAGCTAATGGCTAGGGCTATCAGTCAATAAAAGTTTAATCTTGCTCATATGTATCTACCTATTTCATAAATTTTTTAGGTTTTAATAACCTAGTGGTGCCCTAGTATGGCAGATAGAAAAAGAATCTCTGCCCAACTGTTATAATATATATGTATATTTTTTGTTGTACATATTACATCATTGATAGCTCAAAAAGTGATATTAAATGTGTGTACATCTGCATATACATAAACATACATATTCAAATGAGTTGAAGGAAAAAAGAAGAGGGTTCATTTCATTAAAATAATATAGATTTTCAAATAAAACTACATTGTAGCTTACTATTATTTTTATCTTTTGTGGTTGGTATTATATTTAAGGTTTTCTTTTGAAAGATATTGTAGCAGTACTGTTAATTTGTTTACTATATCTAGTCTAGTGTTCAATTATATTTCTATCTCATTCTCACTAATATAAATTGATTATATATTATCAATATTATGTGATTTAATGTATGCCACTCACCCTGAGAACTAGAGTGGAGTACTAAGCTTGTATTGTAAATTACAGTATTGTAAAAAAAGTATTTGATACCATTGTAGATATTTATTCAGAGTACAATTTCTAATGAAATTGATACTTAAAGCTATCAGTCAGACCATATAAATATGCTTTGCAATTGGTAAGCTTTGCTGATTTTTACAATGATAGCTACATAGAAGGTAACCAGGAAATATAACTATTTATTATTGGTTTGGTTCCCTTTTTTGTGAATCATATAAATCATAATGTGTATGTATAATGAGCTTAAAATAATACCACATGTAAGTAACACATATGTTAATGCATGCATACCACATGTGAGGCTCATGGTAAACATTTACAGATAAGTGTGAAGTCATGAATAAAGAGTATGAGATTCTTGGTACAATATATATAATATCAATAATAGCAATCTCTAAGATCATGTTGCGATTTTTAAGGTCTATATAAATATATGGGCCCATAAATACAGGTGGGATTTTATCTTTATTGTTAAAAGAAAGTTGCCTTAACAATAGTTTGAGATTTTTGATTGTTATCTATATTGGGATTGTCTAACTGTTGACTGTTTTTTTATGATTACTTATAAACCCATTTAGCCTTGAGCATTATTACACTTATTATTTAAGTAATACTTTGAGTGCAATTTGAAAATTATATTTGCAATTTGTAATGTTAAGTTGACTATTTAATAGTTTGCATTCAGAACAGGTTATGTTTATCTGCTTAATGAAGTTTATTTAAACTTCTTTGTATCAAAACATTGCAATCTTTAGCATCTATATAAATATATAGGACCATAAATAAAGATGGGATTTCACCTTTATTGTTAAAAGAACATTACCTTGACAACAGTTTGAGATTATTGATTGTTATCTGTATTGGGATTGTCTAAGTGTTGACTGGTTTCTAATGGTTATATATATATATATATATATATATATATATATATATAATCTTTATATATATATATATATATATATATATATATATATATTGAAAGAAATAAAACTAATTGCATATTAATAGCTGAAATTCAAATATTGAAAGTAGATGTTATCAGTTATTCCCTAAAGTTTCTTAATTTCAGCCAAATTACCTGTGAATTGATTAGAGCAGGATAGATAAAAAGTACATTTTACTAATGCTGTTTTATTCAGACTTTAATGTTAAGTGGTAATTGATATAATTTGCTTTTTATGTATTGGAAGCTATAAACTCTGAATGAAAAGTTGGACAAAACTTAATTATGATAGTAGTGTTATTTAAAATTAATTATAAGATTAAATATGAGTGAAGTATGTGATTAACTATTATTGTTCTTCTTATTGTTAATGCTAAACCAGGAATCAAAGACTAATAATTACATAATTATCTATGCATTAAAAGCATGATCAAGCATAACAAGTAGAAGACTAATTATAGTCATAGTTAAAATATTTAAAATATAGATGTAATTTACTTTTTAAATGCCATGTCAAATTTTAGATAAAGAAACGTTAGGTATGAGATTTAAATAATATGATAGAGACACATTATTTTTTCAATGAAAGCAATCATAATATAAAATATTATGAATAGGTAAAAATTCCTGTAGAAATAAAAACAGCATTTTTTAGAGAAAGAGAAAATTGATAATCTCAAAGTAGCAACAGGTCTAAGATATATAGATGAATGAAAGTTGTCAATTTAATTGTTTTGTACATAAACATCTTGTAAATTAATGGTTATGTTTATCTTAAATCTGCTATTATTGGACTGGAATTAAGATTATTTAGAAAAATTTTCCAACTTGCTATTTGTATTACTACCATCCATTACAAAAAATATAGAGTGAACATAAGAGTACAAATGTAAATATGGATTCAATAAAGGAAATGTTTTTGTCATGATGTGAGTTATTATTATCAAGAAATATTTAATTGTCTATCATAAGAGTATGAATACAACACAGAATGATAATTATAAATGCATCTTATTATTTTTATAGTATTGTTTTAAGTAGAAAACCGTTAACTATACTAATTAATATAATTCTCGAATTGAAACAATTATCAATCAAAGAGTAAATAATTTGATGATAGAAATTCAGTATCAACCTGAGGAATTTTTGTTATTTTTATAGATATTCCCATCCAACGTTTGTAAAGTTTTGTATTATTATAAAGTGTTCCTTGCTCCTAAATTTTAATTCATGCTTTATAGCCTATGTTTATTTTCAAAGTCATGTGATGGAAAGAGAAGAAATACATGTGGTGCATATATGGTATATTAACTATGATGATTCTCATAATTTATAAATATTTGAAATGTGAATTGCTTACTTTTTTTATTTGCTGATATTCACAGATTTAGACATCACACAATATATCACATCACATGATCACCATTTCTTATGCTTTTATTACTCTGGCTTGCACTGAGTGGCATTACTATATGGAGAGTTTTGCCTGTTTTAATCACACAGTATAGTTATCTATTAGGCTCTGCATACATTTATTTATATAGTTATTTTTAATAGCACTAACTGGAATAAAATTGACTTCTAATTGTGGGTCAGAATAAAAATATACCCTTTGGAGATATACACTTATGCAGACTATATATAGATGATCATCATTATTCGGAAATCATTTTTATATGTCTATTAATTGCAAAAAATAAAGTTATAGTTAATATTATCAGTTTTTTTATTATAAAATTTAGTTTTATTTCATTTGTATTCTGAATAGGTTTAGGATTACAATTAATATCAGTTTCAATCAATTAATTTTAAACATTTCTAGTTTCTCAGCTTTAGTGGACAATTGTTAATTTCCACGAATTACTCCATTCAAAATTTTTTTAATCTTCGTTTTTGTTACAAGTCATAGCTTTTTTCACAAAAGAATTTGAATTATGAAAAAGTCTATAATGTAAGCGACAAACACGCACATGTGTAGGTATAATAAAAATATATATTTTTAGATAAAAAAACTATAACATTACAGTAAACAAAGAGGTCTTTAGACAGGAGATAAATATGAAAAAAAAAACTTTAAATAGCCAATTTCAAGGTAGACTTCTTCAACATTTTCTTATAAAGATATAAATAAATGGAAGTATAAATACACATCAGTGCAAAATATATATTCTATCTAGAGACTTTTACATTCTTTGATAAATATAAATCCATGTACATGTTAGCAATAAATAAGAACTATGTGTATTAATTTTTTTAAACAAAGAATTTAACAGGTATGTTAGGAATTGTGTGCATGGAAGCTTTAATTGAACGTTTTGTATTTTTAAATAAATTGACTTAATTAAACCATGATATCTTCAAAACCTATAGGTGTAAACAATTTTAAAGATATGAATATATACATTAGTGTGATAAATCTATTGTTTAAAATATTTTATTTACATTCATAGTTCTATATGAAAAAACTGAAAATGAAATTGTAAAAATCTTTTGAGATTTTTACTATTGTTTTACATATTTTTTAATTTACATCTAAATAATTCCTGCTAAAATAGAATGAATGTTCCTGTTATATCATGTAATATTCTAACTGCTTTTCAGAATATTCTGGAAGATTGCAATTAAGTGATAACACTTTTACTATTGCTTATTAAATTAATTCACTTATGATTATTTTTAGCATTTGTTTGCCAGTTTTGCATTCAATTTGATAGCATTATTGGAGTTCGACTTCCGATCATATTAATTTTCAAATCTAACTTTGTATTACTTCATACTTGTTGAATCTATCTTAATATCTGTGTCAGAATAGGGTCAATTGCTTATTATAATGATGATGAATAAAGTATATGATAATATGATTTATAGATTCAAACTTAATTTTATTATTGTTTTTTTTTTATGAGTAATATTTGAATTACACTGCATCTCTGGATAAACTCAAAGTATATTTTAAAACACACTGATATTGAAATACTGTTGTCAAAATTTTCTTTTAAAAAATAATTATTCTGAATATCTTTAAATCTACATATTTGATTAGTTTTAAAGATTTTATATTTTTTTGAACTGGACTTAATAACTGATAACCATATATTATAGACAGAAATGTATTGCTGAGATATGGTAAAAGTTGTTTTGCATTTCAACAGGGTGATCAATATTTTCTCAAATGCTTCATAAACATTCAATCTTGTTTCTATTTACATTTTTCAATACATATCCATGTATTATTTAAAGTTACAAATTTAATTTGGCTAACCAGCATTGTAGATCCAGTAAACTAGTCTCTTATAATACAATTAATTTGGCTAACCAACCCAAGAGGCTTAATGTTATCATCATGACCTAACATTATATATATATATATTATAACGATCCAAACGAAGTGGGATATCGCATCGCACCGCACCGCACTACCAAAGGGCGCCATCTAGGCATTTGAGCCTAGAAAAATTTATAAAGTAGGCAGATATGCGCTGTTAGGATTCCACTTTATTTACATATTTAGATCGTTAGCCCATTGTCACTAGCTCAGTGGAATAGCATAGATTAAATAATATAAGATCTTATCTAATTAGATTTCAACATTAAAAAATAAATAAAATAAGCCACTGCCAGTAATTAACATACAAACATTTATTTATGCACATATATATAAGATTTAAAATTATTTTAGTATTATTTTACATTTTAATATTTAACATTATTTTTAACTTTGATTTTTGACTTTAATTTACCTTTAATTACTATTATATTCTAATTTTACATTTTAATTAAGTTCGCACAGATAAATTTAGGAAAGCTTGTTTATAATATTGAATATAGATCGGTTACATAGATTTCACGGTCAACAACATTTCAAAGTAAACATAAACGATCAAAATACAAAATTATTGATTACTGACAATTGCGGAGGGAAATTTCTACGTAACCCAATAGTATTCATCATAAGATACTCGCATTGTCACCAATAACTTAAAAGACATCCGAATAAATACATTTTAGATACTCACCGTAAGGTATCATTATTTATCGAATGTCTATATATTTTGATCAAATATGAAAACGCAAAACATAGTTAACCGATAAACAATCCATGCAAGCGTCTATAAACAACTTAAATTTAATGCATTTTTATTGAGGGTCGAGCATGAATACTACATAGATTTGCATTGAAATTAAAATATTCTATCCCTATTTAACCTTAGGCTAAAATTCGCAGTCAAACTGGCATCAATCCATCTGATACATCGATGTATTCAATGTAATAAAATACGGCAGCACAAAAGGTTAAGAGAAGAAATTGCCTCTTATGAGATAGGAATATTACATCTATCTGCAAAGAAGAGCAATAAAACAAAAAACTCCATAGAAAGGAACTGCGGTATCCGACTTATAATTCCTTCCATAGGCAAACGGAAGTGTGCGGCGTATGAAGCGATTCTGCCCGTAGCGAATCAATATTACACCTACTAATCACACCAATATATCCAATCCATTGACCCAATCTAACCACGAAACAAATAACCTAAGATTACCCTCCCCTAATATAACTTTACAAATCTATACAGCCATTCACGCCCGACTTAAGTTTAACATTTATATAATTAATTTAACGAAAAACAAACAAAAAAAAAATCATGATAAAAACTTAAAGAATACAAAAATAAATAAATGGAAATGATTTTACATAAATAAGAAAAAAAATACATCAAATAACACTATTAATAAAGAATTTAGTTTGGTCAGATAGGATTCTATTGCATCATTTAATAAAAAGTTTTAAAATTTAGAGTTCTTATTGTTTCAAGTGAATATATAAGTTCTTACGATTTTAAAACGTCCAACTTTATCCGTTGCTTGCCATTAACGTAAATTCCCATGCCGTCCTAAAATTGGTATCCATTTAGCCGTTGTTTTATTTATTCATTCGGAGGTTTTTTAATTTAGTTGGTCCTCAATGTAGGAAACGATAGTTATTTCTCCCTTCTTTAACAGCTGAAAGAATTGACCGTGCGTCTGTCAATTCCTCCAACTCCGTACTACTACATATAGTCACATCGTAATAATCAATTTCCAGTCACTAATTAATAATTTCCAAATTTTCCTTTTATATTAATGTGAAGGATTGAATTTACATTACGTCACCGATGCGATGGTCCTTTCGCTGCGGTCCGATTCCATAGGGATTTCTTCTTATTTGCTAACAGTTTCTATTGTTTTCCTATCTGACTGGTGTTTTTACATTTAAATGCCGAAGGCTGGTTTACATTTAACTAATTAACAATCATTTCCATTTCTGATTAATTAACCTGTTTTCCAAATCAAAAATATATTTAAAGATAAATTTAAAGATATAATTTCATCTCCAAATCTTTTTTAAAATTTAGCTTTAAAATACTTTTTCTTAATAAAGTTTTATTTTAATAATTTTTCATTATCTGTGCGATTTAATTAATATATAAGAGTTTAAGATGATATTTAATTTCAATTTTTAATTCTTAAAGAAAATTTTTAAATGCGAACTTTTTAATTTACTTTCATGTTTAATAAATTTAAAAAAAAAAAACAATGTAATGAACGTCTATGCTCATTACATATCAGTAAAGTTACTTAAAAAAAAATGATCAAAAAAAAATATTTTACTTAGGGTTAGTAATTACGGTACACGATTGACGAAGACATTTACAAAACATCCGGTTAATAATTTTACAAAAAGACTATATACAAAAAGAAAAAGAAAATGTTGACTATCGCTTACCTAAGAACCATTTACATTTACACCCCTCCCCACAAGAGTTCTATTTTATTTTATACATTTTATTTTTACACACGGCATCACAAGCAAGTTATTTTATAAATTATTTATTTAAAGAAGGTTGCATTGAGATAAATATGTTTTAAGAAATAATGGGTTTAAACGTGTATATTTGCAGAACAATTATAAATACCACCAACTTATTTATGACTGATTGAAATGCATACATAGGGTTACACTGAAGTAATTCCCAAAGGTACTCATCGTAAGGCACCACATTTCGATCATAAACTTACGTGGCTGTGCGCACCTATATACATAAAAGCATAATATATATCAACAAAAAAAAAACAAAAAAACATATCAATTGCAACCTTTTGACTTTTTTTTTTTTAAACAAAATTTAGTTTTAAAATTATTTATATGTTCTCGTGTTTAATATATATGCGCAATTTCTCTCTGGCAGTGCTTTTATCAGATTTAAAGTATACGACTTTATGTAAACAGATAAAAATATTTCATTTTGACAAAATTTGCTCAGGGTATTTGTGGTTTATTAAAGATCGGCCCGAGTTGGTTCGCCATTGTATCGATCCGGAGAAAATGACTTATCGAATGTCTATATATTTTGATCAAATATGAAAACCAAAATCTAATTAACCGCAAACGAATCCATGCAAGCGTCTATAGACAACTTAAATGTAATGCATTTAATAATTTCTACAATAAAATATTACTACACATAAAAAATATTAAAAGGGAAATGATTCTTTTAACAATCGGGAAAGATATAAAATTAACCATTATTAATTTGATTTAAAACTTACAAAAAGTCAGATAAGAGTCCATTTTAAATAAGTCGGCTTGTTTATTAATTTGTTCAACTTGACGAAAGTTCTTGATTATTTAAAAAAATTTTTAAGTTCATTGTTAACAGCTTACGGAAGAAGAGTCCAGGTTCTTGTTTTTCCACGGAGTCCTTGTTTGAAACCCGGTCAGATGTTCCGGAGGCAGCATTAGCTGGTTCCTTTCGGTATCACAATCAGTTCATTTTTTAAAAATAGAGAGTGTGTGATATTGCGTCTCTATCACCACTCTCAAAACAAACAGCTGGAACTGCCCAATACTCAATATTTCTCCTTTTTATATTATCCACAAGGATTCACTGAACAAAACGTCACTAATCTGTTTTTTCGTTATGGTCTGGGCCAAGGCTTAGTGCTTCCATTTGTCAAGCTAAAATCTCTTTCTTCTCTTATCTAACTTTCCATCTGACTTTTTAATTAAATAGCTTTTAGATAATAAACAATCATTTCCTTTTATAGATTACAGGAATTAATTAATACCTGTTTTTATTTTAACTTACGTTATTTTTTTTATTAAAATATTTTTATATTTCAATCTTGTATTTTTTTATTTAAAAAAAATACATTCAAATACCTTTTTTTTTTGTTTATGAAAAAAAAAATTTTTTTTAAAGTTTAACATCTGTGCGAATGTATACACGTTTAACAATGTTTTAATTTTAGCGTTTAGTTTTTTACTTTTATAGATTTTTAATACATTTATTTTTATTTGCGAACTTTGTTTTTCTTTTAAATTAATGTAACGACATATCTATATATCGTTACATATCAGTAAACTTCCTCAAAAAACAAAAACATTAAAAAAAAAAAAAAGACTTTACTTAGTGTTAGTAATTACGTTACACAAATTGATTATATATGAAAATTTCAAAAGGACAAAACTTTTTTTTTAAAAGACAAAACAGTAATTACACACAAATATGATTTTAAAAAAAAAATGTTGACTGTTGATTCCTTATTACCAGCTAAATTTCTGCCCCCTCCCTTCCAAGTTTCTTTTCTTCTACCTTTAACTATTACTTAGGCAAGTTAAACGATTAGATTTTAAACAAGACTTTTTAAAAAAAAAAAAAATTATGATTTATAATTATTATTACGTTTTATTTATTACTTTTTATTCCTCGTATTTCTCTTTATATATGCGCAATTTTTCTTACTGGCAGCACTTTTTACACAAAATTCATAACTTTATATAATACAAACAATATATTCTGATTTCAGAAAAAATATTACGGGCTTCATTTATTTTTAACATTCTCAGGGCACTCGTGTTTATTCAAGATAGGAAATTTCAGCATCAATTCCCCTTCTCAGGGTCAATCTCTGAGGTAAGGCCACACTTGGGACGCCAATTATAACGATCCAAACGAAGTGGGAGATCGCATTGCACCGCACCGCACTACCAAAGGGCGCCATCTAGGCATTTGAGCCTAGAAAAATTTATAAAGTAGGCAGATACGCGCTGTTAGGATTCCACTTTATTTACATATTTAGATCGTTAGCCCATTGTCACTAGCTCAGTGGAATAGCATAGATTAAATAATATAAGATCTTATCTAATTAGATTTCAACATTAAAAAATAAATAAAATAAGCCACTGCCAGTAATTAACATACAAACATTTATTTATGCACATATATATAAGATTTAAAATTATTTTAGTATTATTTTACATTTTAATATTTAACATTATTTTTAACTTTGATTTTTGACTTTAATTTACCTTTAATTACTATTATATTCTAATTTTACATTTTAATTAAGTTCGCACAGATAAATTTAGGAATGCTTGTTTATAATATTGAATATAGATCGGTTACATAGATTTCACGGTCAACAACATTTCAAAGTAAACATAAACGATCAAAATACAAAATTATTGATTACTGACAATTGCGGAGGGAAATTTCTACGTAACCCAATAGTATTCATCATAAGATACTCGCATTGTCACCAATAACTTAAAAGACATCCGAATAAATACATTTTAGATACTCACCGTAAGGTATCATTATTTATCGAATGTCTATATATTTTGATCAAATATGAAAACGCAAAACATAGTTAACCGATAAACAATCCATGCAAGCGTCTATAAACAACTTAAATTTAATGCATTTTTATTTAGGGTCGAGCATGAATACTACATAGATTTGCATTGAAATTAAAATATTCTATCCCTATTTAACCTTAGGCTAAAATTCGCAGTCAAACTGGCATCAATCCATCTGATACATCGATGTATTCAATGTAATAAAATACGGCAGCACAAAAGGTTAAGAGAAGAAATTGCCTCTTATGAGATAGGAATATTACATCTATCTGCAAAGAAGAGCAATAAAACAAAAAACTCCATAGAAAGGAACTGTGGTATCCGACTTATAATTCCTTCCATAGGCAAACGGAAGTGTGCGGCGTATGAAGCGATTCTGCCCGTAGCGAATCAATATTACACCTACTAATCACACCAATATATCCAATCCATTGACCCAATCTAACCACGAAACAAATAACCTAAGATTACCCTCCCCTAATATAACTTTACAAATCTATACAGCCATTCACGCCCGACTTAAGTTTAACATTTATATAATTAATTTAACGAAAAACAAAAAAAAAAAAATCATGATAAAAACTTAAAGAATACAAAAATAAATAAATGGAAATGATTTTACATAAATAAGAAAAAAAATACATCAAATAACACTATTAATAAAGAATTTAGTTTGGTCAGATAGGATTCTATTGCATCATTTAATAAAAAGTTTTAAAATTTAGAGTTCTTATTGTTTCAAGTGAATATATAAGTTCTTACGATTTTAAAACGTCCAACTTTATCCATTGCTTGCCATTAACGTAAATTCCCACACCGTCCTAAAATTGGTATCCATTTAGCCGTTGTTTTATTTATTCATTCGGAGGTTTTTTAATTTAGTTGGTCCTCAATGTAGGAAACGATAGTTCATTTCTCCCTTCTTTAACAGCTGAAAGAATTGACCGTGCGTCTGTCAATTCCTCCAACTCCGTACTACTACATATAGTCACATCGTAATAATCAATTTCCAGTCACTAATTAATAATTTCCAAATTTTCCTTTTATATTAATGTGAAGGATTGAATTTACATTACGTCACCGATGCGATGGTCCTTTCGCTGCGGTCCGATTCCATAGGGATTTCTTCTTATTTGCTAACAGTTTCTATTGTTTTCTTATCTGACTGGTGTTTTTACATTTAAATGCCGAAGGCTGGTTTACATTTAACTAATTAACAATCATTTCCATTTCTGATTAATTAACCTGTTTTCCAAATCAAAAATATATTTAAAGATAAATTTAAAGATATAATTTCATCTCCAAATCTTTTTTAAAATTTAGCTTTAAAATACTTTTTCTTAATAAAGTTTTATTTTAATAATTTTTCATTATCTGTGCGATTTAATTAATATATAAGAGTTTAAGATGATATTTAATTTCAATTTTTAATTCTTAAAGAAAATTTTTAAATGCGAACTTTTTAATTTACTTTCATGTTTAATAAATTTAAAAAAAAAAAACCAATGTAACGAACGTCTATGCTCGTTACAATATATATATATATGTAAAACAAATCTTACACTTGTTTGGCGGTTTTGGTATAGCGCCATCTTTTGAACATAAATAACAAGTGATAGCAGGTTACGTGATTAACTTGTTTTTGTTTTTCATATATATATGTCAAATAAAATGTCCATTATAGATTAATTATTGCAAAAATAATAATAATAAAACAATAAAGTATTAATAGTGATAATAAAGTTTACAAATAACTATTATGAAATACAGAAGAACTTTCAGTTATTTCATGATCAACTTCAACTGTAAATCTTTTTAATTTGGTGGAAGTATATATTATCATGTGATATCCTAAAATTTATGAATTTGAACATTCACATTTTATCTACTAATTAAAGATTTTTTTATTTCTATTTATCAAAATTGCCCCTTTGATTTTTCTTTTATTATGGTTTTTTGCATGAAAAATTCTAGTATTTCTGTGTTTTATAATAATTATTTAAAGTTGTAAATATAAATTTATTTAAACGCACATTGACAACGTAAGTAATATTTACTAAGGCTGTAACCTCAAGAATATGCGCGTAAAAAATTTATGCGCATATTCTTAATTTGTAAAATTTAATATTTTGTTTATTAATATAATTATTGCATACTTTCCTATATTTATATTAAAATAAATAATATCATATATTTACAACTTTGTACATTTACATTTGAGGAAGAGTAATATAATAATATTATTAATAGTAATGCTAATTTAATGTTAAGATCATATATAAAAACCATTTTTATTAACTTTTTAAGTATACTAAACTCAATTGATTTAATTTTAAAAACAAAACGAAAAGCATTTAATGAATCCACAAGCATTTCAAGTAAAGCTGTAAAACTTCCATGTAAATTAAAGTTATCCAGAAAGATAATTAATTATATGGCTAATTGTTCTAAAGGCCCAAGTATTGTTTAAGCATCTTACTATTTCATTTAATATAAAAGTCAGTTATTAATAAGATCTAAACAGCTTGTTCAATAATCCAAGTTAAGATAAAAGTTATACGCTTTGTAATTCTCAAAAGTAAAAATGCTTATAAAAATAAATAATTGTTTTTTATAATTATGTTTTCTGTTGAGATTTAGATGTCTTGGTAGTAATTGGCTATTGCTTGCTATTCTTTATTTTATTATTCTACTTTGCATCTAATTATTTTTAAAGCTACATTACAAACTTTAATAAGCTTTAATGTTTAAAATAGCATTATTAAATAATGAGTCTTTTACAACGTTAAGGTGTAAATGATTGTAAAACTTTTTTTTTTCCGGACAAGCTAATATTTATAATAAATGACATTTCAGCAAAAATCGTTATGTCTTATTTCATTATTTTAAAAAAAAAAATGGCAAAAAGACCAATTCTAAAAATTACAATTTGCTGTTTAAAAAAAAAAAAAAATTTCAAAGATAAATAATTATAGCTGACAAAAATGTTGGCAGGTAAATCAAATCACCCAAAACTGACATATAAATCTAAGTCTTTTTATTTGACTGCGCAGTTAAATAAAAATAATAATTCTAAATATTTTGCTTAAAAAACTTATATAAAAATTCACTTTTATACATATTTTAATTTCTTTTTTAAATTTGAAAGTCAAAAAACTATAATTACTTATATATTAATCAAATTTCTTTTTTTTTTTTTTTTTGTTATTATTCAAAAGTTTAGATCCTTTTAAATTATTTAATTATATTTGCTAATCTATTACTTGAAGTTTATCTCCAGCAGTGATAGATTACTACCGTGCAAAAAATATTCAAATATTTGTTAATAAAATGTACCCATTTTTATTTTTAATAATTACTTTAATAAATTCTTCTTTCATAATCTTACCTCAATAGCTATTTTCAAAATATAGTTATGGTGTTTTAGCATGTAGTTGACAACTATAACATCTTTCTGGTATGCATCTGATTCATTTTCTTTCAAATTCTTTCATTTCTATAAAAAAAACTTTAGTAATACAAAAGTCTCTTTTTGATCATGTTCCCAATAATTACAGATTGGCAGGATTAAATTTATATAATTGGTGAACATTATAAAAATTTTACCACAATTATATATATATTGAAGTAAAGCTGGGTGCGCAATTTTGGGGTAACATATTATTTAAAAATATTTTTTTTTCAATAGTTTAATTTCTCAGAAGGAAACCATATTGTTAGATAATAATTAAATATTTTCATAACTGATTAGCTATTTCAGAATGATTATTATAATAGCCATAGCTTAAAAATAATCTTTAAGTGTAATTTTATATAGTAAAAGTCACATGTAACTCTTTTATAATTTTAAATATTCAGTTATAAAGTTATTAATGACTAAAGTATTAATCTATATTTTATTAAATGTAAATGTTCAAAAAGTACTTTAAAATAAGTTTAAATTCAAACTAGATCTTAAATATTTAAGATAATTGCTTATGAAGTGTGCTATTAAATTTCAATTGTATTGAAATGTAGTTTAAATAAATAATGCTTACATTTAACTGATCAAAATAAGTGATTAATTTCTAAAATCAATAATTAGTTATTATGGTTAAGCCAGCATTTTTAATAAAGAATTTAGTAATGTGTGTTTGCTTGCATGTGAAAGTTATTAATTATTAAAATATTTGCTGTTAAAATTAATATTCAAAGTTATTTTAAATATCTTTATTTTAAAAAGATATAAAGAAATAGTCTGAGTAAAAAATTGCTTAAAATAAATATTATTAAACGCATTATGTTTAAAAAAATGTAATATTTTTTTAATTTATTGTAATATATTTCAATTTTTTAAATAACTGGTTCAAACATTTTTTAAATTTAAAGATGATGTAAAATTGTTTATAGTTTCTGTCTTCATATAGACATCAAAAAATTCTGGAATTGTGTTAATTAAAATCTACTTTTAGAAAGTTTCCAGTGGATACTGAAAAATTTGTGATATATTTTTGATCAGTAAGGTTAACTGAAATATATCTGATTGTCAATTACATTAATCAAAATCAATCACATGACTTACCTTATAAAAGCTGATGGAGACTTCCGCATCCATAAATATGATCTATAACAATATGCATTGTTAAAAAGTAATATTTATTTAGGGTATTCTTAACTGCAAGCTTTCAAAACTTTAGAGTTTCAACAAGGTATTGCATTATGAAAAAAGTTACCATAAACACTTTAAGAATGGAATCATTTTCTTTTAAATCTGCTCTAATCATAGAGCATAACAAAAGGTATTATGCCTCCCATGTAAAGACTTTATGAATTACAATTTTTATGTTATATTTAAGTCATTATTTAGACAAGATAATTTCTAAAATATCTGAAAAGACTTTAAAATATTTCATTTTAATATTAAAGAGATTTTATTTTTTTTATAAATTTTTTGCAATTTTTATAGTTAAAGTAAACTGAATACTTTATCACAGTCTAAATACATTATCTTCCAGATATAATTTCATTTTTATATAAAATACTTTTTTAAACCAGAAATTGTGGGACTGTTGAGTGATGAAATAATTTTATGTATACTATATTTTAAAATTATTATGATTATTGGGTAATGTAGGGGAGATAGGAGGCCTTTTCACACCCACAATAAATGTGTAATGTCATGATGATGTCAAACTGAAAGAAATAATCCCTGTGAATATACATGACAAAATGTGTCTTTTTTAATCAACGTGATCTTTTTTTTTTGTAATACTTTGACATTTTCAGTTAAAAGTGATGAAGCCAGTTATGATCATTTCCAAGTCAACCACATGTATAATTTTCTCAATCCGAAATAGGAGTTCATACCCCAAAAATTGAGACTCTTTGATTCCGCCAAATGGCAAAATAAGCAGCAACGAGGGACAGCAAGATAATATCTGGAGTCCTACCTAGTGGAATTTATGTGGAGAAGAGTACACAAAAATGATGATGTCTTTATTGCAATACTGAATGATATGAAAGAAATATGTCTGCCAAGATAACAAAAATGTAATAAAAGTCTGATAATTAATTTTTATTTTTGGTTTAATTTGTTTATATAAAAAATACATTTATAAGCACTTCTATGGAAATCCCAGCATCCTTTGCAATTATATGGTACATTTTTGGAGTGTAAATTTTTAGTAAAGATCTCCATTTTCTGTGGTAAGATTAAATATCAAAAGTTTGGTTTTAATGCATCAATTTATGTTATATATTACACAGTAAGTATTGTATGACTATAATTAACATGTTTCTATAAAAATTATTTAAAATCAAAATCATTTACTCTTTGTTTACTGCATATTTAAAGTAATATGTTTTTCGTGTAATGGCATCATTTCATTAAGATTGCAAATCACTTTTTTTTTAGATTTTCAAATGTCGTTTTTAAAAGTTGTTAGCATTGAAACTTATACATATATAAATATCTTGCTCAAAATCATACATTTATTATTGAAAACGAAAAACAAAAATCAACATTCCATTAAGATTGCAAGTCACATTTTTATTTTTTTTAAATTTCAAATACCGTTCTTAAAAGTTTTTAGTGTTGAAAGTTGTACATATTTGAATGTCTTGTTAAAAATCATACATTTCTAACTGAAAATGATACATTTACTTATTTTTACAGGTGCAATATGGAGAATGTATTAGACCTACTGCACACATTTTATATTTGTATCAAATCCATCTGATAACTTTGTAAATATTGCCTTTAGATACCATATACAAAGATCCACATACACATTTTTTTTGCCAAAAAGTCATGTACAAGACATGTATATGTTACTTTGGTCAAATCATAAGATTACAAAGTTATCAGCAGATTGATATGAATGTGAACAGACACAATAGGTCTAATACATGCTCCATATTGCAGATTTAATACCAAAGTACCATTTATTGATAATAATTGAATAATTAAAGAATTTATTATGCTTTAGTTTTATTTATAAAACTTATATTGCTGAATGTTAATATAGACTATCTGCTCTTTAGAAAAAAAAATATTTAAAAGAAAAAATATAATTTAACTTTGAACTTATGAATAAGAATTAGCATACCATTAACAAAGACTTTTAATTTGTTTAGTATGTGTCACTATTATGACTATTACAAAGTAAAGTATGAAATTCATTTACTAATTAATATTTACTAGAAGTTTATTCCCTTTGTCAAAAAATATTATAAATAATGTGATAAAATGATTCTTATTATCTGCATGCTAAAAATTAAAGGATGAATATATTTTCTAAATGTTGACTCCAAATTATTAAATGTGTGTATTTATTAAAAAGTTTATTATATTAATTTATTCCTAGTCTCAATATAAGTTCCAGAGATATTAATTTAAAATTTGCTTTTCAACTTATCTTGCTATATTTTTTTATACTTGTGTTTTGAAATATGCTAATAAATAGAATATGTGCTTCTAAAATAAATACTCAGTCATTCATACTACATAAAATATAATTAATACTTGTCATATTTATTATATTTGTCCAGTCTGAAAGGTGACTGTATGCATGTTAGTGATTTCAAATATTTGCTTCTTCATATTTTTGTGATCTATGGTGTGTGCAAACTTAATATATAATATTATTGCAATATCCCAAAAAGTCTACAGAATACTCCAGAACTATTTTAGTGACCATATCCAGTTAAAGGTAGAAATATTAAGAAGGATTTTATTTTTTGGTAACAAGTATAATTTCTAATTTTTAATGCTTATTGCATTTAAAATGTTATATATTTTATTTCTAGTGCATTTTGGTATAATTTTATATATATTGCAACAGATATTTATACCCAGTTCTCAGAGCTTTAATATTTTAAATATTTTATGCTTGCCCCTTTCTGAAGTTATTTTATGAATGTGTTTCAAATGCATGAAAATTACAGAAGCTGGTATACATTTATTATGATTTAATTATTGTGCCACAATTTTATATTTATTTATATTTTGTAGTATATGCTATTTTTGCCACCCAAATCTTAAATTTCATGACCTATCTGATGCCAATATCTGTATGATGCAGTATGCATGCATACAAAATATTACAAAATTCTAGTAAGATTGTATTTTGTTACATAAAGCCTAAATAATATAATTTAATCTTTTACTAGCCAAATAATTAAAGTGAGACTAAATTTGTAAATTTTAATTTTCACACATGTGTTCTTGAGTTTGAATAACTTTTTGTCAAAAT
Organism: Epiperipatus broadwayi; assembly: GCA_028023455.1. NCBI lineage: Eukaryota > Metazoa > Onychophora > Udeonychophora > Euonychophora > Peripatidae > Epiperipatus > Epiperipatus broadwayi. Next base: position 239,787 of record JAQFVV010012684.1, on the reverse strand, counting down.
ACAATTATTTTTAAAAAACTTATTATTAAAATCAAACTTTAATATAATTAAGAAAATAAAAAATTGTAAAAGTTATAAATTTATTTTAAAGAAATTAAAAACAAAAACAAAGCTTACCTTTTATATTATTGAGAATAATATAATACCTTTTTCTTTTTCATTAAAATAAGTTTAAATCCTACTAAATATATAATTATAAAAAATATTTTATATTTATTAAATAAAAACATATTTTATCTCTTAAAAACATACAAATACAAGTTCTTTATTTAATAAATGATCCCAAAACTGTTGACTTTTCTTCACTCTGTGATTATCTGTTATATTATTTTGCTGTTTTGTGTTCATTTGATTGCTGCAACTAGAATTAAAATATATATTGATCTATTACTTTTAATAAAATATAAAAATTTTCATATTGTACAGAAAAAGTAAGAGAAATAATCTGGTCTTTTGTTATCAGGCTTTAATATAACTTGCAACAGTATTATATATAGGGCTCACAAAATAAGCTCTTAACAATCTTTGCATAATATCCCCAACCCCAGACTGGTTTCTGCTACTGGTGTCATCAGTGAGGCACTAGGATATTGAAGTATTAGATTAAAAATACGAGGACCAGCACTTAATATATATATATATATATAATTATTAAGTAGAAAATCTGAAATTTTCCGACATCCATATATCTTTCAATCTAGCCATCTAATTTAAATAGCCATATGAGACTGAAATAAATTCAGATACACCATAAAGTAATAGCTTTAGCAATATAAAATCACCAAAACCTTAATAACAAAAAATGAAATGACAAAAAAAAATTAAGTCAGATGTCACATGACCTAATTTCATAAGCTTCTATTTACAAATGTTATATATAGAGCTCACAAAATAAGCTCTTAACAAACTTTGCAGAATATCCCTAATCCCAGACCAGTTTCTGCTACTGGCATGATCAGTGAGGTACTAGGATATTCAGGCATTAGATTAAAAATACCAGGACAAGCCCAGAACTTAAGTAAAAAATCTGAAAATTTTCAGACATCCATATGTTTTCCAATCTAGCTATTTAACTTAAATAGCCATATGGGACTGATAAGTTCAGATACATCTATATTAATAGCTTTAGCAATATAAAATCACCAAAGCCTTAATAGCAAAAAATAAAATTACAAAAAAATTAAGTCTGATGCCACATGATCTAATATAATAAGATTGTATTTACAATTTTACATATAGTGCTCGCAAAATAAGCTCTTAATAAGCTTTGCAGAATATCCCAACCCCAGACTGATTTCTTCTACTGGCATCATCAGTGAGGTGCTAGGATATTCAAACATTAGATTAAAAATACCAGGACAAGCTTAGCACTTTATTTAATGTATAACTATTAAGAAGCATCTCACTGACAATGCTAGTAGCAGAAACTGATCTGAGGTTGGAAATATTCTGAAAAGCTTGTTAAGAGCTTATTTTGCAGGTTCTATATATAACATTTGTTAATACAAGCTTATTAAATTAGATGATTTGTAATTTTGTTTTTTGGTATTAAGGCTTTGATAGTTTTATATTGTTAAAGCTATTGATATATGGTGTATCTGAACTTAGTTCAGTCCCATACAGCTATTTAAGTTAGATAGCTGGATTTGAAGACATATATGTCTGAAAATTTCTGATTTTCTACTTAATAGATATATATTAGATAAAGTGTTGGGCTTGGCCTGGTATTTTTAATCTGATGCTTGAATTTCCTATCATCTCACTGATGATGCCAGTATCAGAAACTGGTCTAGGGTTGGGAATATTCTGAAAAGCTTGTTAAGAGCTTATTTTGTAAGCTCTATAAATAACATTTGTAAATACAAGTTTATTAAATTAGATCATGTGACCTCTGACTTGATTCTTTTGTAACTTGCAACAGTATATACATATGATATTCTTTTGCATTGCTTCATTAAAAGAAAACATATATTTTCCATAGTTTACTTAAATATTTATCATTTTAGCAAAATATTTTATAGTATTTACTTAAAAATTAAAAATATTCATGACTATATTTAGATTTTATTTGAACATGTTTATAAGAAGACAAATAAAAATTGTCATAATGGTCAAGTAAAAAAAAAGTTATAATAATAAAAAAAAATATGATTGGTCCAACCTTCATAAACACTGTAATAGAAAATTTTATCAATTTTTAATAAAAACAAGTATAATTTTAGATTTTAAAACCGAATTTCATTGGTTTATGGTGACTTAACAATAATTCTTTCAGATAAATATTTTGTTCATTTATTTTTTTATCAATAATGCAATGCAATAATCATCTAATAAGAAAAAAAGCTATTGTTTTGAATATATATTTTACTTTATTACTTTTTTGCCTATATTTTCAAAGTTGAAGCATCCTTAAGAATAATTTTCATTAGTAAATTTATATTTTTAATAAATGAAGATTTAATTTTGAAATAAACATTGAAATATAATCCAAACAACAAGAGGATGACACATAACCATAAAAATTTTAAAAGATAAAATTATTGAAAACAATCTGAAACAAAAAAAAAATTACTTTTATAATCATTTCTTACTAACAAATAGAATTTAAGCAAGTATTGCTATTTTGTGCAAATTGAGTTTTCACATTTAATCTTTCAACAATATAGATTTGTATTCTATTGATAGATTCTATAATCTCTTAACAAAAATAAAAACTAAAGTATATACTCTTTATTGAATATTTACAAGTATTTACCACAAGATTGCAATGAAATATCAATACACTGACCATTAAATTATCTGTGTTTTATCTTGACTGGTAAATGTATCCAGAATTGTCACTTTGAGATGAGACAGAATTTTCCAGGAAAGAGTTTTAGAACCTTAAATATTTTATGGGAAAGAAGTAATACCAATGCCATTAAAATTTGAAATATTAATTTTTATTCTCTTTATTAATATTTTTCTCATATTCAAATAGATCTAATTTTTTTGAAAGTATGTTATATATATATATATATATATATATATATATATATATATAATAAAAATGAGAGATGTCACAAATTATTTATATATCTTCCTACTAATAATAAAAAATAAGAAGAGGATGATATCTCCCCACAACTCTTTTTTTTTTTTTTATATAACTTAAAACAAAAAGAAAGGATACTAATTATTTTTTTTTTTAATCGTCCCCCCCCCCCCTCCTTTTTTGGGGGGGGGGTGGTGAATATGAATTTAAATTTGTTAAAATTTTTACATCTTCTATTTTTTTATCTATTCATTATTTAATTGATTTTGGTGGTTTTTTTGTTTTGATTTCCTTACCCACCCCTCCACAGATCGACACATAGCTACAGACCGGGGAGGGGGAGGGGATAAAATAAAAAAAAATTAAATTCATTTTTTTTTTATCATCTATCATTATTAAAAATAAAAAAAAAAAAGTTTTTATTATATATATATATATATATATATATATATATATATATATATATATATATATATATATATGTCTTTTTATAATTGTATGCTTAATGTTAAAACATTAAGGGATAATAAAATTACTTAATCTTAATATGTTCAGTAATGAAAAGAATATATTTAATCTACAATGGCTATAATCTGTTTTATAATGTAATCGCTACACCTGATGCCTGACACCGTTCATGAGAGAGCTGTTATTTTATTATATAATTTAGGTCCCAAATGGGAATTTAAAAGATAAAAAAACTAAAAACAATTTTAAAATGATTTACTTCAGACTGAAGCATTTACTGCACACGTTTTAATGTCCACAACATTTTTTAATAATGTAATTGTGGCAGTCAGTACCTGATGCTTTCCATGAGAAAAGTGATATTTTATGATATAATTCAGGTTACAAATGGGCACTTAAAATAAGTAAAACAATTAAAAATAGTCTTAAGCATTACTTATAAAAAATATTACAATATTATTAAAAAAAGAATAGAAAAATATAACCATAGATTGCAAAAAATGGAGAAATAAAATTACTTTAATACACAACCAGAATGTGACATGGCTAACATAGTACAAGAAATATAAATATTTACACTACAGAATGCCTACTAATTATTTTTTTGTAAAATATAAATCCATATATCAAATTACTGGGATGGACATTGGTTCAATTCATAAAATTCTAGGAAATTAAAGCATATAAACATTTTGCGCAGTTTGACGTACTTTTGTAGTCACTGTGTGTTTTACATACATTACCATTGTTTAATATTAATTAATTAATAGTCACAAGTTAAATTCATTTATTTCCCACCTATTCTATCAATGTGGTTGAATAAAATATGTGTGGATATGTTCTCCTCACCTATAATAAAAAAAAAAAAAAAAAAAAAAAAAAAAAAAAAAAAAAAAAAAAAAAAAAAAAAAAAAAAAAAAAAAAAAAAAAAAAAAAAAATATATATATAATTTCATAATCATTTCCTGTATTGTAATGCCAATACATTTTGTCTATTTTACCAATAACTTAATAATTAATTTTGTTTTTTTATAAACTTACTTAGAAGCATTTATTGTTTGAATCAAAATATCTTAGCTTTAATATATATGTATAATTATGGAGTTATAAGTACAATCATAACTTTTGTGTGATACTATAATTAGAACATACTTGAGATAATTTTAATATTAAATGGTATTTTTAAAACCCAGCTCTATTAGAAGAGATAAGTTCCATGGGATGTGTTTTACAAGTAAACCAATTACTCATATGGTTGAATATGTAAGCATCAATACTAATATCCTTAATAATTCAACCCGTTTTGTAAAATTGAATTAAAGCAGGCAAAACTCACTATACATGTTGCCACACACTGTAAGTTAGAGTAATCAATGGATGATAAAAGACTTGTGCATAAAATCCTCACCTAGTGTGTGGCAATATATATAGTGAGTTTTGGCTGTTTTAATAATAGTTATAAGCAAGCATAAGAAATGATGTGTATTGGCATGAAGAGAGAAAAAGTTGTAAATCTAAAAGTTATGCAATTTCAATAAAGATGGAAATGTTGTAATTAACTTTATTATTTGGTTATTATATATAGGAAAGATTAGGATTCCGTTGAAAAAAATCAACTAAAGTTATATTCTAATGAATAACATAAAAATTGTATTTTGGTAAATGTAAATGAAAACAGAAAGTAAACTAAATTTAAATCTGCTTTTTATGGAAGAAAAAATTTACTACTGCTGATTTTATTATAACTATAATAAGTGGCAACCAATTATAGGACTTTCATTATTAACATTGATTTATTTCCCAGAAAAGTTTTGGTGACAGTTTAATACCAAATAATTATTCAAAATATAATATTTTATAAAGAAAAAGCATATTAATTATACTCTTATTTTATACAATAGTAAATAAAAATGTCTTTATTTTGTTATTGAAGTTATGTTTTATCTCAATAAAAATATATCTAGGATTTTAAAAATTTTCGAGGAGGCTATTACTTTCATACATATATAAACTTTTGAACAAATTTTTTACAATCTTTTTCTAATTTGTATTTCTGATTTCATCAATTTTTTTCACCAAACAATACAGAAATAAATAAATGTTCAAATTGTTTAAAGTATAGAATTGGTGAGAATTTATTTTTAAATTTAGTTAAAAATTTAATAACTGCCTATTAAAGTTTTTTCTTTTTATTATAATTATATAAAATGTTTTAAGTTCACAGATTTTAACAAAATATGGTTATCTGCTTATAAGTTCATGCCCATTAGGGCAGATATTAAAACAGTTTACATTTTGAAAAATACTTTTCTTAGACAAAAGATAAAGAATTTCATTTTTAATAAATTAAGACTATTTTGTATATTTTGATTTTTTTTTCTTTTTCATTTGGTCTTTTTCCTAACAATCATGAATGTTGATAGTAAAATTATTTTTGTCAAATTTTAGTTTTGCATTAAAAGTTCTTATCAATATTTTGTAATGAGAATTATTATTATTGGTTAATCTTTGAATATAAACTTATTCTATTCCCACATCACTTTGCTGAATGTTACAGCATCCATTTTATAAATTTTAATTATATTACAAGTAGTGAAGATGTTATATATGCTGTAGCAATATACACTTTTTCAATTATGCACTATACCTCTCCCTTCCCAAATATAAACAAACAAAAAAATGTATAAAACAAAAAATAGATATTTTATAATTCATAAATTTAATAAACTTTACTATACAGCAGAAACCATTTTCCCATCTTGAAGTGTCATACATTATCAAGTTTAGATAAGATGGCAGTCCATATTTTTGATAAATATACAGTTTCAGGGCCTACAATCCCCTGAAGCTGTGAAGGTTTTTAAATAAAAAAAAAAATCAATTGTTAAATTTAAAAAATAAATTCTGATAAATTTCATTAAAATCTTTATTTCAATTTTTCTTTCACTTATATTACAATGTGAAAGCAATGAGATGCTCTTAACATTATTATGCTTTAATTCAATTCAACATGTTCCTTTTTATCAGCAATTTTTTGGTAAAGGGTCATTATGATGAAAATTTGGAACCTTCTTGTCATAAACATGATATGAAATCCATCCTCCTGAAAAGTGTGTGTTAATGGTTATAATATGGAACTTTACATTCTAACACCCCTGCAATAGCAATGCAATGTGAAATCTTGTTTAAATAGAATATCCCTTTGTAAAAGGACATGGTTTGAGAACTCTAAAATTCTGTTTCTGACTGCATTCACATTTGCATGCTGCAGACATGAATAAAATATAAATATTGTATTTAAATATATTTTTATATTTTATTCATTTTTCTGTTAATTAGGTCATACTGCAACACAAAAATAAAGTGTAAATATTTAATTAATTTTTTCACAATGATTTTTTTCTTAAAATAACAGTAATAATAAAAAATTAAAATGTAAATATTAAATACAATATTTCCTAGCAGCCATTTTTTGATAAACATATTTGATGGCCACTGAAACTGTAGATGTATCAAAAATATGAGCTGCCATCTTGGTTTATAGGAAAACTCACAAGTACCAAATTTTATAGTGTATCTAGGTATCTCTTAAATCCAATTACAAAGTTTGTCTGTTGACTCTTGATAATTATTGATAGTTGTTCTATGAATATTACTTATATTTATTTATATTGGCTTCCAATGCTGACACTAGAATAAAATAGGTTATTAAATTATATTTAAATTTATGTAATTTGCATTTATTTAAAAAATATGATTAAACAATTTTTAATTTGAAGGGTGAGAAGTTAATTATTTTTTAAATATTTTTAAAATGTATTTTATATGTAAATATTCTTATAGTTATTAATTAAAAAGAAAAAAATATGTAAACACTTTTTATGTAGAAATTATAATATGCCAGATTATGAATAAATAAAACAAGTAAGAAATTTGAAAAACATAAAAAATAAGTACAAAGGAAAATCTATTTTTAAAAAACAAAATATATTTCCAAATTATAGACTTGATAAAAAAAATCAAGTCAGATGTCACATGATCTAATTTAATAAAGCTCATATTTACAAATGTTATATATAGAGCTTGCAAAATAAGCTCTTAACAAGCTTTGAGAATATCCTCAACCCCAGACCGGTTTCTGCTTCTGGCATCATCAGTGAGGTGCCAGGATATTCAGCATTAGATTAAAAATACTAGGACAAGCCCAGCACTTTATCTAATGTATAACTATTGAGTAGAAGATCTGAAATTGTCAGACATCCATATATCTTCCAAACTAGCTATCTAACTCAAATAGCCACATGGTACTGAACTAAGTTAAGATACACTATATATTAATAGCTTTAGCAATATAAAATCACCAAAGCCTTAATAGCAAAAAATAAAATGATAAAGAAGACATATGGATGTCTGACAATTTCAGATTTTCTATTCAATAATTATACATTAGATAAAGTGCTGAACTTGTCCTAGTATTTTTAATCTAATGCTGAATATCCAGGCACCTCACTGACAACGCCAGAAACAGAAATTGGTCTGGGATTGAGGATATTCTTAAAACTTGCTAAGAGCTTATTTTGCAAGCTCTATATATAACATTTGTAAACATGAGCTTTATTAAATTAGGTCATGTGACATCAGACTTAATTATTGTGACATCTGATTATTTATTTTAAAAGAAATTTAGCTTATTAAATTTTCCACCAATGTGAAAAGCAATTCAACTGATGTTACAATTGTTTGTTTTAAATGTATTTGTTTTATAGTAAAACGTATACTAAATAAAAGACTACGTTATTTTAGGAATTAGAATATTGTTTAAGATTTTAGTTTCACCTATATTCTTTAGATATCATCATTTATAAATGAAGAATAAAAGACAATAGTAATACTTGAAGAGATTATTGAATTTCTATTGAAAAAGATGTTAATACATCTGTCCAGCATTGTTTTAATGTAACTGCACTAATAAAGAAAATATATTTACGCATAACTTTCTTCATTTTTTTTTCTTTTTTCATATATCAAATGCGTTGATCCTAGAAGTGAACCCAGGCCAGCTGTTTGAAAGGCAGCTATGCTAACCGCTAGGCCACCAACGTTTGACTAATTTTTTTTTATTTGTTTATTATTTTTCGTGGATTACTAAATATTTGATTCTTAATATACATTTGATGTGTGTTCATTCAGATTTTATTTGAATACAGTATTTTCAGAAGAAACTCAATTAATTAAAAGCTTACTGTTAAAACTTTCTTATTTTTTATTTTTTTAGTATTTAAAAATTACTTTTAAATATTTTTAAAAAACATAATTTAGATTTAATGAAAACCGTTTTTTTTTGTTAAAAATACATTTTTTTTTTGCTGAAAGTTAAAATGAAGTATTTTGTTTGACTATTTGTTTCTGTTCATTAAACTCTTTTCTTATTTTCGAAGTTGATATATAATTTAACCGTTTCAGTTTTGAATTTATGATTCTAGCGAGATCAATTAAAAGCAAATTGTTATTCATTAAAAAATAAAACAAGAAGAAAAACAATGGCCTATTTCTGTGTAAAAAAATCGACTGATTTGAAAGTTAATTATTTTAAGCCATCTTTTTTTAATTTGACTTTGTAAGCATAATTAGGTGAATTATTTCATAAACATATTATCAAAAGAATATTTTATGAGGTTTTAAAATAACGTTGTTTTTCTTCTTTAAAGAGAGTAAAAAACTTTTCCATATTGTAATATTGATTAATTTTGTACAAACTTTCAGAATTATTTATTTAATGAGTATTATTAGCACAACATTATTTAACTTCAGTAATTACACTTAGTAAAGTATTTTATTGTTAATTTCATTGTTTAATATATCTTCATATTTAAGATCTTTATGCTTTACCAAACTAATTAGTCCTATTGCAAAAAACAGAAAAGAACAAACTATGTTAAAAAGAATATGCAGACTAATGTTTTCTTTAGATTAATCAAGGAGTGATACTATATTTCTGAATAATTTCATAGTGCCCATATACCATTATAAGAATAAAACTGTTATAGATATATATGCAAAACAAGCACTTGCCAAATAAATATAAATATTTATCATTTAATCATGGTAATCTAGTTAGATAAATATTCGCATCCTCCTCTCAATCTTCATCCCAATGACTGGAAGTATTTTTATGATTTGTACTTTCGTTGTTTATATTTAAAATAGTCATCATCATTTTGATACAATTTCCAGTTATACATTTATATTGTATTCCTCATCAAAATATTTAATCATGTACATATAAATAATGTATATGCTGTGGCCATTGTTGTCTTTAATCATCATTATCATTATCAATGCATGATTTGCAAGTTTTAATCCCATTTTTATTTCTGTCTGGCATGATAATCTTGTGTTTAACTTTATCAAGAGACAACTTATTTCTCCAATTTATTCTCTTACGTCTGGTACCCAATATGGATCAAATATAACAGAATCAATTTATTTTTATTCATGTTTTGTTATGTTAATTCTCATGTTCTTTTCTCTTTTGATTCAATTATATAATTTAACCATTTTATACTTTCTATAATTATTTGTTCATAAAATGCTACTATTACATGCATAATATATATATTAAAATGAATTTGGTCTCATGCCACACAGTGCTTTCTCTTATAGTATTTATCATAAAAAAAGAAATAAAAAGTAATAAAATAAGGTTGTTTAGAAATATATATATATATATAGCTTAAAAGAAAAAATATAAATAAGCACAGACAAAATCAATATATAATTAATTATTAAACCTGAAATGGCAAAATATTTTGCTTGAGTAATGATATTAATTGATAATTTTGGAAGTACTACTTATTATTTAAAACAAAATATAAATAAATCTCTTATTCAATGTAAATAATTTTGATTTTGACAAAAATGCTAATTATTTTTGGAAAACAGTTTTTTTTTTTTTCATGTACATTAATCCTATATGTAAATTGAAAATCAGCCAATGTAATTAAATTATTAATTAAGTTAGAAAATAGCATATGTTAATTGTCCTGTTTTTAAATTCATATTATACTGTAAAAAGTGAGTTAAATTAGTGGTCATCATTATTAAAATAATAGATTACAGAGTGTGTACAAAATCAAATTGCAGCTGGTCTCTATTTTGATCAAGTTTGAACTTTCATAAAAGTAGAAATACATTCTTTTTGAATTCATAACCCTATATATGAGAAATAGATTCTTATCTAGTTGTAGCCCATCAAATTGTAAAAGCTAAATAAGATTGAGAACTGTTAATATTATATTATATATGCCTATTATGGATATTAAAAGCCAATATATTGTTCTATAATGGACATGACCATAAGAATTCACTTTTCTAGTCTTGAGATTTTTGTGTTATATTTTTTTATATATAAACTCATATATTTGTGGATACCCAAATGAAGCAAATCTACTGTCAGTTATAAATTATATTGAGATAGATTGCTTATCTCAGTTTATAATTTACTTTTAAAAATTAAAAGTAGATGGGAATCATAAATTAGAACCCAAGTTTTATGAATTTAGACATATTTTTTACTAAATGTACATGAACATCAATATGTGCTTAAAATAAAATAGAGTCAGTTTAAAATTTAAATTAAAAAAGATAAAAAAATATAATTTGTTTTAAAAAGTTATATTATAAAAACAATGTTTAATTAAATATAATTAGAGGATCAGATTAGATTAATAAAATAATTTATCTCAGTATTAATTAAGGAGAATTCATTAAAAACTGATTTTTTTAAAAAAGATTTATCTCATGTTTTGGAAATATTTAACATTTTAATCAAAAAATAATTTATAGGATTAAGATTGCTAATTGTTATCTGTAAACATGTTATTTACATATCTGGGGAATTTTGTAAATTTGGCAGATTAACAATAATTACTGGCTTCTTTTAATTATTTCAGAAAATATATTTTGTAAATTGGTAACTGTATAAACAGACAGTCTTAGAAAATAATTTTGTCTTTGTTTTTCAGTTTTATGCTACACATAAATTACAAGGGACCTCTGTAAGCAGTTGAAGTAATAAAAATGTGTTGCTAACTTCAATTTTTTTGCCATGTATTCTTATGTTTTGGGTGAGCACAGTTGAACTCTAAAAAATCATCTCATAACAACAATAGTAAATGATTGCCTTCCTTTGTTTCTTCTTTTCTTTCACCACTTCACTCACATTCTTCCACTTTATTTTCATAACTATTACATTCAGCAAGTTATTTCTAGAACAGGTCAAGAAGGAATTAGTCTTCTGATCTTCATATGAATGAAGTTTTTTTTATATAACACCATTGAGAAGATCAATTTAACAAACCTAAATTTTTTTATTATATATAAAACATATACAATTATATTATTGGTTTAATATATTCCATTCTTGTTAATTTCAAAGTGATCTTTATTCAGACACTATTTTCCTTACATATTTTTTTACTTCAATTAACTTAATTCTCAATCTAATTACATTATACTTGGGAACAATTTACCATGCTCTTAACTATGTGTGATATTTTACAATTTTAATCCAATTATAACTTCATATATATAAATTTAATTTTCACTACGCCCCTAAAACATCATTGGCAAAATTATATTATTGATATGTCATGTTCTTTTCAATTTTTTCACTCACATGTGTGTGGACTTATATATATTACTTTCTTTATAGATCTATTAGAGGATGAAGGTATCTCCAAGTTTAATCCAGTTTCTCTAATCTCTAATCTCTCTTCTCAACATGACACAACCAAATTCTTTATTTCATCAATCCATCTCACACATGGTCTCTTTCAAGATCTTTTATGATCTTTTGGGATACTGTTTAAAACTTCAACTGCCTATCTATTTTTCTAACAATATTGCCAGCCCAGTTCTACTTCAATCTCTTACATTCTTCAATGATGTCAGTAATACATCTTCTCTCACTCATGTATTTAGTTTTGATCCTTTCTTGTTATTCCTAATATAACTCTCTCTGTACTTTATTGAGTAGTTTGAAGTATCCATTTTGCTCTTCTGTTAAATATCAAAACTTGATCAAACTTGGATCCATAATTAAGAAGTAGCATAATACATTTATAAAACCTTTCTTTTTCAAACACAAAGGCATATTCCTTTGAATATTAAATTATTTCTACCTAAAGCACTCAATGCAAGTTTAATTACTTGATTAATTTTATTCATTATGCTTTCAGCTGTATTATTAATCTGACCAAGATATTTCTAATTGCTAATCTTTTAATTCATCAAAATCAATTTTCATTTTCTTCTACTGAAAAAATACATTGACCATTATATCTTTACAAGTTTAAATAGGATATTTCAGAGGTTTTTTTTTTTTACAATATGTTATAAATTTCATGATTTCAAATTTTCTTAAGACTTTAAATCATCTGCTTGAAACATATGTTCTTGTTTATATGGTATAACCAAATGTAAATATGACAGATTTGACATATATCATAAAAAATTAATTAATAAATTTTCTATGAAGCATATACAATCATATCATTAAATAACATCCATTAAATGAAAATATTTTTTTAAGAATTCTCATTCAATACTCAAACCATAATATATAGAATATCAAAAAGGCATTCTCATGAATTCTTACTATAGAAAAATATTAACTTCATACAATAAAAGACAAGTAAATAATTTTCCAACTAGAATGCTCATAAATTCTGTACACTAATGTCTCATTATGGCTCATGCTATGGGGAATGTTAATTGTCTATGATAAAAAAACAAATAAATTTATTAAAAATTATCCCCTGTGCTTAAATAAACTGATATAACTGACAATAAATATATTTGATAACTTTATATTTTAAATGTTTACATTATGATGAATATTTTTAGCATAAATACATAAAAAATGCCACATTTCAACTTTTAAATTATTACATAAACATCCAACACTGATCATACATTAACTTCATACAATGATAACAAGAAAAAAATAAATTATTTATTCATTCTTATACGTTAATTAAAATAATTCTCTCAATATTTGTATTTTCTTTATTTTTCTAACTGCACTGCATTTAAGTATAAAAGTATATATTTTTATATAACTTTTCAAAACATAATAATTTATAACATGTACTCCTATTTAACTGGTAATAAAATTTCTTCCCATAGCTACACCATATATACAACAAATTATACCATTTCCTTCTCCATGGTACAACATTTACATGAATATGAAGATTTATTTAATTTAAACTTTGAATTTTAACTTATTTATATTGTAAATCCTTTATTCTATTAGTTCTAAAATATTATTTGTCAGAAAGATCTTTTGATTAATCATTTTAAGTTTCTTTAGAAATGATTCTAAACTCTTAACTTGTATACTTTGATACCAATAATATTTTTGAGAGAAAACACTGTTTATGTTCTTTTAACATCATGCATTTAAGGCCATCTGTTGAGAGATTTTGTTACTTTAAAAAATATGTAAAAATCACAAACTAAAATGTATTGATTTATTAATTTTAAAAAAAATCTGAAGAAATACAGATTTTCAAATAGATGGCAAAGTCATTTATTCTTTGTTCTTCAATATTGATAGCATTTGTGACATTACTTCAAGAAGATTTTTAAAATAAAAACAATGATTGATATTTGTATAGTTAATTAAAGATTCATAATTATTTTTTACACATTTGTTTAATAATTATTAAAGTCAAAGGTATTCTTGATTGTATTTTTATATTATAAGTATATGTTTTATTTTTAAAAATAGGGTAAATTCTAGCATAATGATAACAAAAGAACTATATCTTACAATCACCATGTTATAATTATCACATTTTGTAACATTGATCACTAAACATTATTACTGACCCTGTGTTTAGATATTTTGAAATATTCTAAATATTATATAAGAATTGTAATATTTTACAGCAGAATTTTATAGATTTATCAGAGATTAACATTTATACATTCACATTTTAAAAATAAAATTTCACTAAGAGTTCACTGATTTTGTTAAATTGCTATGCATAGTTGTTTTCTTGCTGATGGTTCAATGTTGAAAACATCCTTTGTTTTGGTGTTATTATGTTTTTAATGTGCAAACCTGATTTTTTAAAATTGTAAAAAACATTTCTAAAAAAAACTATTGTATATTTCAATATATAATAATGGTTTAATATTAAAACCAAGTGTTGAATGATGAACAAAGTGTGTCCAAGGAAACAATGCAAATGCCAATACACAAGAGGGTTAAGTATTTCTTTTTTATTATATATTAAAATAATATCATGACACATTTTAAACCTAAAATTTCATCTTCACCCACAATGACTAAAATGCAGTTTAATCACATAAATGCTACAAGAGGTATCTTGTACTGCTTCTAAGTACAATATTTGTTTTATATAAATATCACATCAAATTTTATTTTTTACTACAAGTATTGCTATTGATATATATTAAAATAATTTGTATAAACAATTGATAACATATAATCATAAAATCACAAAAATAAAAAAATAAGATTATTTTTATTTATGAAATAAAAGTAGTTTTATTTAATAAATAAAATTTATTTATTAAATAAATATTAAATATTTATTAAATAAATATTTATTAAATTTATTTGATTCAATTTATTGCTTTCTTATAATCAGTTATTATAATGAAATAAATGTTTTTATTATTGTTGCAATTAGTTACAACACATTTTATAATATTCCTTTTGAAACAGTAGGAAAAAATATAGCTGCTTATACAGCAAGTGGTATGAGATACTCCTCTTCTCTAATAGAAGGTGTAAATTTAAACTCCATAAATTCAAACTAATTTGTTTATTGCAAAAGATACATGCTTAAAAATGGATGAGAGGTACCCCCTGTTCAATTTTAAAAATAAATGAAATTAAACTATTTGAAAGTTGACAGTGATGTAATATATTACTTTAGCCATTAAGAGTTAAGATTTATAAATAAGAGATAATTGTATTATTTCATCTTTTCAAAGGAAAATGATATTGAAACATACTGAATTTATATTTGCAATCATGAACACATTTCAAGTCTTTATTAATACTTTATTTTATTAAAACTAATAATACATTTATTATGTAAAATATTTGTAATAATCAACAAAATTCAAAGTACCCTCTCTCTTTCCATTAAAACTTACTGAATTTGAAACATGTTCTGACATTTAACAATACATAAAAAATATTATATAAAGTGTTATTATAAAACAAAATAAACACTTTCTATATATTGTACTCTCACTTCCAGGAAATATATAATATAAAATAAAAGTATGCATATTTTTTAATAAAAAAGTAACTCATATAAGTTTTATATGTGTTTAATGTATTCACACATACTCATATGTTTATATAATAATATTATAAAATACTTCACAGTGTGCAGAAAATAAAATAAATACATCATAAAGAAAAATTAATATTTTATAACTTTTACCCAAGTGATATTTCTTCTAGTTGATCACTTTTTAGATGTTTTCTTGATCCACAATCAATAAAATATTGCATAATATAAACATTTATTCAGCAACTACCATATTTAAAATATTAAAAACTTTATAAAAAATTATCAAGTATTCTTTATGGTAATTATAATACTATATTAGTAAATAATTTTTATATGTACTTTTCCTATCTACAATTATAATAAGAAAAAACTTAATATTAATATTAGTTCATAAATAATAAAAAATATAGCTATGTAAAATTCCAGTCCATGATAAGCACTCTTTAAAAAAAAGTTCTTTATTTCTTCAGGTATTTCATTACCAAATCCTTGTAAGCATTGAAACTCCCCAATGCATGTTGCTATAACAAGTGTCTTAACACTTGAAGACAATAACTCCTCTCCCAACATGACACATAATCATCTGATTACAACAATGATGAATGAAAATTTAAAAAAAAAATGAAAAAAAAGTTCAAATTGAAAAATCATAATTTATAGATGAAAATAATCATTAATCCTTGCTTTAAAAAGTTTATAAAATATAGTTCTTTATCTATATTTTTCCAAATAATGATTATCAACAATATTATTAATTCATAATGTTTAAAATAATTCTCTGGAGTTTTTCTCATTCCATAGGATTCTTATATTGGTTTCTAGTGTCTCTGACATGGTGATATGTATTTGGGCATACTTATATGTAAATTTATGCATTTTTCATTCCAATAAAATTAACACTTAACCATTTCATAAAGCAATAGTTCTTCCATTAGGATAATTTTTATTTATTCAGGTTTTTTTTTATTTTTCCAACTAATAATTTCCAATACCATTTCTTTTAAAAATATTATTCAATAATTGTGGTCATCACTAATATTGATAACTTGTCTTATCACATATATTTGTTGTAACTTTAATTTTTATTTCCACTATTGTGAATAACAGTTTAGAATAAATTCTTTTAAAAAATGGTTTCTTTAAAAAGAAACATCTTCTGCAACTTTTGTTAAAATGATATACTTTCAAAATATTGAAAGATTAAAAGTTTTTACCATATTATTTTTGCGGGTTTTTAGATAAAGATATTTTTTCCAATAAAATACATTTTTGCTTTTAATTTTCCATAAACTTTTCTGTTTAATTCCTCATGTAATGTCAGAAATATTAATCTGACAAATAAAATATTTTTCTTCATTAACAATATTAAAAATATATTTTCAATTAAGGACTTACCTTCAGCCTTTCTTTGCACCAGTATATAATTATTCTTGTTATGAATTCCATAGTTACTGCACTGTTAAAATTAAATTTTGACAAAAACATTTAATAAAAATTTTTAGTTACTCTAACAGTGCATGACTTAAATTTGATAAATTTATAGTTTTTTTTAAATCCTTTTTTTAAAAAAATAATTCCAATTAGTACACTATGTAATACTTTACTATTTAAAAAAAGTTAATTATTAAGAGAGTTACTTTAAAACAAATTGACTTTTAAAACACACTTGACTGACTAAAACCCAATTGACTGATAAAAAAGCACACAGAATCAAGTGGGCATCTATTTTTATACCAAAATCAATTGATGTTTTTATTGGCAGATTAGACATGAGCTGATGAACTAATTTACATATCCAGCCAAAATTGCACAATTAAAATTAAAAATAAAATTTATGACTCATCTTTTTAAAACATTATTTAAAAATATTAATTCTAAATTAATTTTACACTTTATTTAAACCAAAAAAATATTTTAAAATAACTTTTAAAAATAATATTTTATTAATTTATTCAACATTTAGTTTTAATGTATCTATTTTTCTAAACAAAAAATCTAATTTTTGTTAACTACATTCATTTTAAAATCTAATTAAATACTTTATAATAGCTAATTTTTATATTTTATCTTGTGGTAGACAAATAAATATTTTAAATTCTATAGTACAATTTTAAAGCAATTTTAAAACTTTATTAATAAGAAAACTTGTAAGCACATAAGCATGAATATTTACAGGTCACATGACTCGAAACTCAGAGAGAATGTATCAAATTTTTTCTGGAAATAAAATAAATGTTTAATTGCAAAATATTATATAAAAATGATAAGATAATAATATAATTTAGAATAATAATTTTGATACTATAAAACTAAATACATATTTCTCCACCACAATTACTACATTTTTAAATAAATAATTTTTAATACAACTATTAAGTATAATTTTCATTTTATAATATACTATTTATAAATGTTTGAAAACCAGGCATTCTTCACAAACCTGGGAGCTTAATTGTAAGTATAGAGGATTTGAACTCAGATTTCCAAGCACCCTTCAACTATCCACACTATTTCATACAACTGATACATATGACCACACACATTTAGAAAAGATTAATAATCACCAATATACATATTTCATGCTAAACCAGCACTCATCAGTTCGTCCAGCTATCATCTCTCACACACATATATAATCAATGCTCAGTTTATATTAAGATAGCAAATCTTCATACTTTAATGGACAGGCTTCAATCCACTGCAACCTCCAACTTTTCAGCCATCCATATCATTGAAAATCTGATGATGAAAACTTAAATCCCATGCTGATGGCAATATTATTGCCATGCCCATGTTGACCTGAAGTCACTCTGACCCCTCATGTATAGGACAGCATCCATTAAATACATATAAGAGGGATGGACTGGATACAAGCTTGATATGTAAATATTTGAAAACCAGGCACTCTTCACAAACCTGGGAGCTTAATTGTAAGTATAGAGGATTTGAACAGAGATTTTCAAGCACCCTTCAACTATCCACACTATCTCATACAACTGATACATATGACCACACACATGTAGAAATACATATATTGGTGATTATTAATCTTTTCTACATGTGTGTGGTCATATGTATCAATTGTATGAGATAGTGTGGATAGTTGAAGAGTGCTTGAAAATCTCTGTTCAAATCCTCTATACTTACAATTAAGCTCCCAGGTTTGTGAAGAGTGCCTGGTTTTCAAATATTTACATATCAAGCTTGTATCCTGTCCATCCCTCTTATATGTATTTAATGGATGCTGTCCTATACATGAGGGGTCAGAGTGACTTCAGGTCAACATGGGCATGGCAATAATATTGGCATCAGCATGGGATTTGAGTTTTCATCATCAGATTTTTAATGATATGGATGGCTGAAAAGTTGGAGGTTGTAGTGGATAGAAGCCTGTCCATTAAAGTATGAAGATTTCCTATCTTAATATAAACTGAGCATTGATTGTATATATGTGTGAGATGATAGTCTGGACCAACTGATGAGTGCTGGTTTAGCATAAAATATGTATATTGGTGATTATTAATCTTTTCTACATGTGTGTGGTCATATGTATCAGTTGTATGAGATAGTGTGGATAGTTGAAGGGTGCTTGAAAATCTGAGTTCAAATCCTCTATAATATACTATTTATTTAATTGTAGGTTATTACTTTTAAAAATCAGCTTTTAATACTTATTTAAAAGACTTATTAATACACTATTTATTATGGCCAGTTTTTCCAACCATATAAAATTACACCATTTAGCTTTATTTAACTATTTTTAATATATTTAGCATAGTTTTATGCATTAAATATTCTCATTTTACTTTAACTAAGCTTTTAAAAAGATTGTCAGCATAACATAGTAATCATACCAATAGAATACATCTTTAATTTCAAATTTTTTAGAAAATTGATGTAATAAAATTATTTAGACCTAAAGAAAAAAGCACAATATATAAAGTTCAATCTTTCTAAAACAAATTGAAAATTGCACACATGGTATAGAAGCAAATATTTGATTGAAATTTTGTTACCTCACAATTTTTTTTAAAGTAAAAGTTTGTATGAAATGGATTACTTACAGTTTTTGTTTAAAGTAGAAGTCTTTTATAAATCAATAATGAAGTCTCTAATTTTGGATACATTTTTAAGACTGCTTTTAAAATCATGATGTAAAAAATTGTCCATGAATCACAAAATAGTTGTGCATTATTGTTGATAAATTTTTATAATGAATTTCTTACATGCAAGTCCATTTAATCCAAGTTTAAATCCTCTTGAGATTTACTACAAACTGTTGAAAAATTTGAATTTAAAAATTAAATAAGTTTGAGATAAGTTTTTCATTTGCATCAATAAATTCAAGTCAAAGGGATTTGCAGGACACATTGAGATTCATTACATATAATCAAATTAAGAGATCCAGGACACTTTACTGTGACTTTGAATTGAATATGGAATGAGTTCTCTTTTTTTATGTATACTTTATTTTGCAATAACTAATGTCACAAAGCAACCTAATAAAAATAAGACAGATAAACATATTGTAATGAGCACAGATGTTCGTTACATTGTTTTTTATTTATTTATTAAACATGAAAGTAAATTAAAAAGTTCGCATTTAAAAATTTTCTTTAAGAATTAAAAATTGAAACTAAATATCATCTTAAACTCATATATATTAAATCGCACAGATAAATGAAAAATTATTAAAATAAAACTTTATTAAAGAAAAAGTATTTTAAAACTAAATTTTAAAAAGATTTGGAGATAAAATTATATCTTTAAATTTATCTTTAAATATATTTTTGATTTGGAAAACAGGTTAATTAATCAGAAATGGAAATGATTGTTAATTAGTTAAATGTAAACCAGCCTTGGGCATTTAAATGTAAAAACATCGGTCAGATAGGAAAACAATAGAAACTGTTAGCAAATAAGAAGAAATCCCTATGGAATCGGACCGCAGCGAAAGGACCATCGCATCGGTGACGTAATGTAAATTCAATCCTTCACATTAATATAAAAAGGACAAGTTTGGAAATTATTAGTTAGTTAATGATTATTACGATGTGACTATATGTATTAGTAGGGAGTTGGAGGTGAAGGAATTGACAGACGCACTGTCAATTCTTTCAGCTGTTAAAGAAAGGAGAAATGAACTATCGTTTCCTACATTGAGGACCAATTAAACTAAAAAAACCTCCGAATGAATAAATAAAACAATGGCTAAATGGATACCAATCTTAGGACAGCGTGGGAATTCACGTTCATGGCAAGCAACGGATAAAGATGAACTGTTTTAAACCGTAAGAACTTTATAAATAATGAACATTAAATTAAAATTTTCTATATTTAAATGATTGCAATATGATCCTATCTGACCAAACTAAATTCTTTATTAATAGTGTTATTTGATGTATTTTTTTTCTTATTTATGTAAAATCATTTCCATTTATTTATTTTTTATTCTTTAAGTTTTTATCATGATTTTTTTGTTTTTCGTTAAATTAATTATATAAATGTTAAACTTAAGTCGGGCATGAATGGCTGTATAGATTTGTAAAGTTATATTAGGGGAGGGTAATCTTAGGTTATTTGTGTCGTTGTTAGATTGGGTCAATGGATTGGATATATTGATGTAGTTAGTAGATGTAGTCGGAGATTCGCTACTGGCAGAATCGCTTCATATGCCGCACTCTCCCGTTTTGCCTAGGGAAGGAATTATAAGACGCAGAGCGCAGTTCCTTTCTATGGAGTTTTTTTTATTGTTCTTCTCGTTGGATAGAAGTAATATTCCTATCTAATGAAAGTCAATATCTTCTCTTAATCTTTTTGGTGCTGCCGTATTCCGTATTACATTGAATACATCGATGTATCAGATGAATTGATGCCAGTTTGACTGCGAATTTTAGCCTAAGGTTAAATAGGGATAGAATATTTTATTTTCAAATGCAAATCTATGTGGTCTATTCATACTTGACCCTAAATAAAAATGCATTAAATTTAAGTTGTTTATAGACGCTTGCATGGATTGGTTATCGGTTAAGTATGTTTTGGGTTTTCATATTTGATCAAAATATATAGACATTCGATAAATAATGATACCTTACGGTGAGTATCTAAAATGTATTTATTCGGATGTCTTTTAAGTTATTGGTGACAATGCAAGTATCTTATGGTGAATACTATTGGGTTACATATAAATTTCCCTCCGCAATTTGTCAGTAATCAATAATTTTGTATTTTGATCGTTTATGTTTCTTTTGAAATGTTTTTGACCGTGAAATCTATGTAACCGATCTATATTCAACATTATAAACAAGCTTTCATAAATTTATATGTGCGAACTTAATAAAAATGTAAAATTATAATATAATAGTAATTAAATGTAAATTAAAGTAAAGTTAAAAATAATGTTAAATGTTAAAATGTAAACTGATACTAAAACAATTTTAAATCTTATATATATATATATGTGCGTAAATAAATTTTTGTATGTTAATTACTGGCAGTGGCTTATTTTATTCTTTTTTTTATATATACTCTTAGATTATCTTATTAAATCTCTGCTATTCCACTGAGCTAGTGACATGGGCTAATGACCGGAATCAAAATTTAAAAAAAAAAAATTTTTTTTTTTTGACTGACGTATCTGCCTACTTTATAAATTTTTCTAGGTTCAAATGCCTGGATGGCGCCCTGTAGTGCAGTTTACATTAAGTCACCTTCTCCGGATCATTACAATATATATATATATAAATTGATAGATAAGTATGGTGATGGAAAGGTACAAAAATGAATAGGTAGATAACTGTGTGGGAAGACAGAATGATAAATATATAAGATATATGGGCAAAAAGACAGATAAAAGAGCAATTAATAAATAAATTAATACACATATAGATAGATAATGAGTATACAAGATAATAAAAATATAGATGAGTATACATCTTCAACCTCAGCCATTATTGATCCATTGCAAGATGAAGATCTGCCTAATGTCAATCTGATTTCTCCAATTTTAAGCCTCTCTAGTTTCACAATACACTATCAAACATCCTTAATTCATCCATCCATTTCACGTGTAGTTTCTTTCACGTTGTTTTACAATTTCTTGAAAACTAGTTTAAGACTTCAATTGACCATCTATTGTCATCTTTTTTAGAAGTATGTCCATTCCAAATAGATTTCAATTTATTAATTCTTTTGTCAGTGATATCTGTTTGTTCTTTTACCTGTGCATTTTATTTTCAGTCTCTTGTTATTACTTCTAATATACATTTCTCTATATTTTAGTGAGTGATCTGAAGTCTCTAAATTGCTTTTCTGTTAAGTTCCAGTTCTCAGATCCATAAGTAAGAACTAGTAAAATACATATATTAAAAATCTTTCTTTTCAAACATAGAGGCATATTTTTTTTATTCCTATTGAAAGTGCTCAACCAAAGTTTAATTCTATGATTAATTCCATCTATTATTTTTCTATCTGTATTATAATTCAACCAAGGTATTTGCAGTTGTTAATTTCACCCAATTCATCATTAGTCTTTATTTTCTTTTTCTAAAAAATCCATTGAACCTTACTTTAGTTTTTTTAGCAATTAACTTTAGACTTATACTCTTTTTTTTTCAATGAATATTTCCTGAAACCCTAAAACATTATTTACAAAAACAACCACATCATCTGCAAAATCTTAATGATATAAATAAATTCCATTTGCTTTACTCCTCTAGATTCTCATTTTAATCCACTAGAAACTTCTTGTAAAACTGCTGTAAAAAGGTTTGAAGATAAGAAATCATCCTGCTGTATACTTTTCTCATGTTAATCTTTTTAGTATTAGAATATAATATAATCAATGCTGTGATAAATATCTTCAGAATATAACACTATCCTTAGTATATATGTTAATGATTCAATTATTTAATCATTATAGAAATTATTATAGATTAAATGTCTTTTCATAAGTTAAATACCTAAAGTGTAATGGCAACTTATTTTCATTGGACTTTTCAGTGATTTCATTCATCATTGTGATCCACTGTGATAAAAAAGTATTTTTGAATTTTGCTTATTGCTTTGATTGGTTAAAATCTAAAATTAATTATAGTCTTAATTAATTTATTTCATAATAAAATGAATAATAGTTGGCACATATTTTGAGAAATCATTAATGCTTAGAGTGATTGATAAAGTAACAACTTTATATTAAAAATATTAGAATTTTTTTCAATTAATCTCAATTACATATATTCATTTGAAAATTCACTGGTATTGACAGCCAATCAATGTGTAATTAAATGCTAACAGCTGGTAGCATTCATATTTGAAACATATTTGGAATTATTATTATTATTATTATTATTATTATTATTATTATTATTATTATTATTATTATTATTATTATTATTATTATTATTATTATTATTATTATTATTATTATTATTATTATTATTATTATTATTATTATTATTATTATTATTATTATTATTATTATTATTATTATTATTATTATTATCTGTTAATAAATTATTTAGCTAAATTCATATTCATTCTTAATGCTCTTATATCACCTGATAAACATCACTTACTATTGTTCCATGTACACACATATAGTTTTTACAAATTATCAGCATTGGTTATACTTGACCTTTGTGCTAGATCATATTTGTTATAGAAAATTTATTAATATGGGCAAAGTTGTATATGTAAAATATCCCTTTGTTTATAAAAAGTGACATTCTTAAGAATATGAATTATATTATTTTTAAAATTTAAAGCTGTTTTTATAAAATGATCCTTAGACTTATCAATAAAAATTGGTCTAATGAATGATGATGAATCAGGAATTGTAATCAATATTGTTCCAGGAAGCTTTTATAACATACATTTTAAATAATATGATGTTGCATTTCTTTAACATCACTGGTATCTGATAGTGTTTACGAGAGTCAAATTCCCATTGCAATACATATATATATATATGTGTGTGTGTGTATTTTTATAATGTTTACCCTGTCTACATAACTATCTATTTATCTATAAATTCTATTTTTGTATACCTACATATGGATTTACAGGTTTACTAAACATATATAATTAATTATTTATTGATCTGCCTGTATGTACATCCATAGCTGCAAAAGGAATTTGTTATTAATTGATATGAGATTCTTTGATTCCTCTTTATGTCTTAAAGGAACTAAGCAGAGCAAATTTACTAATATCCAGTCCATATCTTCTTGTTGTTGCAGCTGTTATAAACAAACATGGCATGAGCTTCTCATCAATGTGCATGAGCTACCATGGTATGTTTATTGGATTTTTACAACTGAGTTCAAAATTAAGAATTATCATGGATTTTCTTTTTAGTTGCCTGATAGATTTTAATTGAAATATCATGTTCTATTTGAAGGCAGAATAATAGACACTTACAATCATGAAAAGAAAAATTAAATATTGGTCCTTATTTTCAGGAGGCTGTAAAGTTACCAACCAAGGCAACAGTTAGCAGATGAAAGAAAAGGATGCAACAAACCCAAACTGCCATTCCAACAATAACATTTTATTTAGATACTTATAACTCAATATCACTTTCAAATAATAAAAGATTGCAAGAACTCTCTAATGTGATTATGTGAAGCTAGAAGACAAAATAAAAATACAATTGATTAAGAAGTGGATATATATTTCACTATAATGGCACAGTGCAAGTAGAATGGGATTCATTATAAATAAAAAGTGAAAGAGTAATATTGTGGAGATTGAAGGTATACTAAACAAAGTTGTAAGATTAGTTATTCATTTTAATGGGAAATACCAAATGCAGATCATTCAGGTTGATATTCCAACAAAATCTCATTTTATTGACAAAATAGTGAATTTTCAAAATGATGTACAAAATTCTTTTGATAGATCAAACAACATTTTAAATATACATGGGAGACATTAATTCTGGAATTGGTAAAATGATTCAAATGTAAAAGAAATGGAAGTAAATTTGGCTATGATGATAGAAGTGAAAGGAAACCCTCAGACTTGTGGAGTTCATAGAAAAAAAATGTATATTATGCTTTCATTTTATGAGGAAAATGCTGAATAAAAATGAACATGGAAGCATTCAAATAAAGTTGCAGCAGAATTGAATTATTAAAGAAAATATGTATTTCAAAATTGCAATTGTCTTAGGAGATTTAATACATGAAGTGATTACTGATTAGTGAGATGTAAGATATGTGTTAGTGCAAAACTAGAGAGACAAAAATGGTAAGAAAAACAGTATTAATAGTTGATATTTGTAACTTTAAGAAACACTTCAATGAATTTAAATTAAAACTTCCAAATAGTTTTTAAATATTAACAGATTTTGAAGATTGTGTAGAATCAAATGAAATCAATAATAAACCAATGATATATTATTAAGAATTGCAATAAGATTGCTGATATTAAAAGGTAGCTATTTACCAGTAAATTTTCCACTGAGAATAGAGAATTTATGAAAAAAAAGTGTATATAAAAAATGATCCATTAAAAAGAATTGAATATTTAGAGTATTGTAAAATGATAAAATAAAGTGTTAATAATATAATATATTTGTAAATTGGCAAGGAAAAATGTAGAAGATAATATATGTCTCAAAAGTGAAACTAACATATTGGTATTGAAAGAAAACTTACTTTTGCACTTAGAAAAAAAGATAATATTATTAAAAAGAGAGTTGACATTATAAAATATGTGGAAGAGTTCTAAAAACAATTGTATAAAAATAAGAAGCAAAAAAAAGTATTTCCTCCAGTTATATCTTTTGAATGAATAATTATTTTAAATGAAGAAGTGAGACATGAAATGAAATCTATAGAAGAAAGAAAAAGTTCCAGAAGATGATGAAGTTATAACTATTATCTTAAATGAAGCAGTTAAAAAAATAAAAAATTGTTGGCAAGCAATTAATAAAGATGTTATGAATGATTGGAAGAATGCAGTAGTAATATTAATATTCAAAAAAGTGATAAAAATATTAGAAATTATACACTTATAATATCATCAAATTTTGATGAATATTTTTCATAATGGAGTAGTAATGATTAGACAACATGATGACATTAAAAAGAGCAATATTGTTAAGGCTGATCAAAAGAATGATTTTATCAAACATTTGGAAATATTTTGTGAATTAAAATAGAAAATTAAATAGCTTATAATTACATTGTTTATATTTTGCAAATAATAATACTTAAGAACTCCAATAAATATTATAGGAACTATCAGATGAAAGCTATAATGTAGAATTTAAAATAATATTCAATGGTTATTTTTATATAAAATAAAAATAGAGATTGATGATAGTGAATTAAAAGAAACTAAGAACAATAAATACTGTGATCAGATTTTTAATACAGATGAAAAGACAATGAATTAATCATAGAATCAAACTTGAATTGAGTGCTTTCAACAAAAATAATTTTAGAAGGAAATATACAGAGATTAAAGAGAAAAATTTATAATAAGCATGTTTTATCAATACTTATTTATAATTATGAGAATATAACTATTAATAATAATAAAGAACCAAAAGCAAAGTATATAAAGCAAAAAAAAATTATTGATGTCAATAAAATAATTAAGAGATTGAAGTGAATTAAGCCTAATGTATCATAAAAATATATGAGGGTAGATCTATAAAATTCTTAAACTAAATCCCAAGAGGATAATTATAAAAGATCTAGAAAGAAACCATGTATGAGATGAATGGATAAAATAAAGAAGTTTCCTAAAAGTGATATGGGAAAAAGAAATTATGAATTAGAGATATTTAATTAAATTTGAAGAGATTTTTACCCACCACTGGATTGAGAATCAAATAAATGATGATGAGATTGATAGAAAGACTAATCGATGAATAGATAGATAATCAAATACAAGAACAGGCAGGTCAATAAAAGATGGATAAGTATTTACATAGGTAAATAGATATATAGATAAATAAATAGGAAGATGTAAAGATAAATATTAGACATATTTAATTAAACTATTAGCAAAATTAAAGCAATTAGGTGGACATTTTTGAAAAAAGAATTTTCTAAACATTTGAAAGATAGTAGCTAAAGGATGTTGCTATTAGTATTTTAGTGTATTCTTTGAAATATTAATAATCTAATAATTCTAAAGAGAAAATAAATTTCTTTTTTATAGTAAAGCAAAGGTTAATATATCCATTAGCTTGTAGCATTTGTTCTCTGAATAATCAAAAGTTAATCCAAATTAATTATCTTATGACTTAAGACTAAATAAAAAGAAAGTACAATTAATGATAGTGTAAATTTAATTATTTTTTAACCCTTAAACATACACTTTGATTTTAAAATATATTTTTTACTTATTAGAGGAATAACTATCCATATATATATATATATATACGCCTTGTATAGTACTATAATTTGATTTACAAGTATCAAACTTTCTGTACTCACAGCATGCTCGTGTACAATATTATATTTTGAATGAATTTTTTCACTGATTTTGTCATATTTTGGTAGAATTAGCTAAATTATACTGAACTGCAATGTTAAAGTATTCAAATTCATCAATTTTTAGGAATTTGTAACCTACACTCATTAATGATTAATACTAATTATTTATTAGAATAAAATTATAAATAACCCAATTATTACTTTAAATTTAGCTAAAGATTAATATATCTGTTTTACTTAAAAATAACCATATAGTAACATTAATCCAATTTCATCTGCTATTTTTCTAAGTGGATTATCTATTTAGAGAGACTTAAAACTTTACATTTCATCACACTTCATAAAACATAAATAAAAACATCTGAAAAAGACAAATGATTTCTAAAATACATTATATGCCAAACCAGCATTCTTTGGCTAGCCCAAGATACAATCTCTTACTTGTTCAATATTTATCAATATTAAATTATTATAAGTTGATTTATAATATCAAACTTCCTAAATCACATTACTTTTTAGTTAAATGTATTAATAATTATTATAGGAAAATAAAAAAATGATGTTTTCTCTCAGAAATTCATAAGAAATTCAAGCACTGAAAATGACAGAGTTGCCATGTAGTCCAACTTTCAGCTCCATAGTCAGAATCTCTTCCATTGAATTGAACAATGCAGAGCTTTAATAATTATTCTTATAATTTATTTAGTTAGAACTTATGATATGCTTAGCCTATAGTGAAAAATTACTCATTCCAACTAAAAGATGCTATTTCAGCATGGAATGTATTTTGGAAATTATCTACATTTTTCAGATGTTTTTATTCATATATCTCAAAAATGTGTGATACAATGGAAGTTTTAAGTATGTCTATATGATTAATTAAACACCATATCTGTAATAATTTTGAATAACGTTAATCCAATTTATGCCATCTATAAAATTTTATAATACTTTGAGCAATAATGCTTGATGTAAAATTCAACAATCTCTACTGGACATGTGTTTTTCTAATAAGTAATACTATCAGCAGCTTGGAAACTAGTCAAAATTTCACCAAACACAGCAATGCAATTTTAATGGTAACTTAACTCAAGTTTTTTTTATATTAAATTAATGTCAGTAGACAAGTTAGAGCTTTTTACTTATTTTTAAATAACTTTGCTATCAAATTTACATTTAAACATGTAAATTAATTAAACACAACATAAATCTATAATATATTAATGTAACTTATGTCATCTATAAAAAATTTTAAATCCAACAAATAGAGCATACTTGATAAAAAAAATCAACTAATTTCTGCTAACATATGTTTCTGCCAAACTGATATGATTAGTAGCCTGGAAACCAGATTGAATTTATGGTTGTGTTTAAATACAAATTATTTTGGTGTGTCTGTGGAGTCTCAACTGACTTACAGACTATTGCTGACACCAATTAACAGATATTTAGCAGTTTGGTGGATTTATAATCGAATATAATATAGATTAGATTAATTAATTTTCAAAACTGTTACAGATGTATATGATATTCAATTAATAATTCAAATATTTAGAAGTTTTTTGAAAGCAAGGTTATCTAAAAATGGGTTTGGTTAAAAATTAACATTAAACTGATATGAATAAAGTTTTAGTTAAATTATCATTAAATTTATATTTAAGCTTTAATATCATATTAAATGTTGCGATTGAAGTTTAAATAGAAATAGTGTTGATAAGTTTATTAAAATCTCAACTGTTTTTCAGGTCACTGATAATTTCGGGCATGATAGAAATACATGTTCAGGAGAAAATAATTGACTCTTTAAATATTTCCAGTTAAAGAATTATACAATTTCTGAGTTGACGTAAATTAGATTAAAATTGTTCAAAATTATATTTTTCTTTTATTATCACTATTTGATTGAATAGTTGAATAAATTTTTGATGATTAAAAGTTTCTCTGACAGTTTCATAAAAGATAAACAAACAAAAACATATATTTGTCTTCACATTTAAATTATTATTTTTAAAATGTGCTAGTAGTTTATTCATCTGAAAGATCTCCCAAAATTACAAATTGTAGGTTCAAATGAGCAATTTCAAAAAATAAAAAAGGGTAAAATGGCAAAAGATTCGATCGATGCCATAATAGAATGATATATATATATATATATGTTCAAAAGATGGCGCTATACCAAAACCGCCGAACAAGTGTAAGATTTGTTTTACATAAACGAAAAAAGAGTCAGAATTAACTACCTCTTTCATTTGCTCACCCCCAGATCAGCTGATTTCAAGCTGGTTTGCTCTCCTCAGTGGGGGATAGAATATAGAAACTAGATCTAAAACACTGACTCTCAAGTGTTTATGCAAAACGTTTCTATCAGATTGCAAGCATGAATTTTTCAGACCGGTAAAGTCTTCAAACTCAGCCTAGCAAGCCAGATATTTATATGGGTCTGATCTCAGTTCAGAAACGTTTTGCATAAACACTTGAGAGTCAGTGTTTTAGATCTAGTTTCTATACTCTATCCCCCACTGAGGAGAGCAAACCAGCTTGAAATCAGCTGATCTGGGGGGTGAGCAAATGAAAGAGGTAGTTAATTTCTGACTCTTTTTTCGTTTATGTAAAACAAATCTTACACTTGTTCGGCGGTTTTGGTATAGCGCCATCTTTTGAACATAAATAACAAGTGCTAGCAGGTTACGTGATTAACTTGTTTTTGTTTTTCATATATATATATATTGTCTTTATTATAGAAAGTAAAATCTGCTGCATTTTTATTTTTAATGCATAATTGTGGCAAGATGAATTTGCTTTATTTTTTTTTAAGTTATTAAGGGTTATTTGTACTATTTACATTCCATCTCTTATTTTTAGCACATTTTCCACATATAGTATTTTTTTTTAATATTTTTAAGTCAATAATTTTGGTTATGTAAATATTTTTTATTTAAATAAATTAGAAACTATTAACATAGCTTTTCATAATCTACCAAATTTAATAAACTGCCTAGTTTTAAATAAAAAATATTGTGTTATCTTTTTACACCTAGAGTTTTTTTTAATTTTTACTTTTACTATCTTTTTTTTTTAAAAAAAAAATAGCAAAATTTAAGATTGTCTTATTTATATATAATCATGCAGTGGATTTTTTATATATGACAAAATGGATAATAATCTTAATGTATATAAAATAGAGAATATATACTATAACGTAATATCTGTCAAGTGCAGTTTTGATGCAATACAGCAGATTTATGGCAGTTAATGATTACAAAATGAAAATAAACATTAATCAATGGTTAAAATTTGAAAGCCTGTTTTGTTGCAGACTACTAAACCTTTGATTTAACATATTATAACAATTACAATAAAGAATATTTCTTTATTTGTTTTCCCTATCATTTGATTCATTAGGTATAATACTAATTTACTAAATGCCCAGATTATTTCTCGTAATAAAAAAAAACATAATTGAGGTTTAAAAAGTTAATAATTCTGACTTAAAAGTAACGAAAAAAAATATTAACATTCTTTTACTTTCAAAAACAAATTTATTGCACATTTAGACCAAAGAAATACAGACCAAAAAGTATAAAACAAGTAAATGATTATGAGATAGCATGTAAAAAAAAAAGGAAAAAAAAAGACATATTTGAGTTGATGTGTTTGCACAGGAAACATTTGTGATTTGTTTGTTGCTTGAATAAACCATAGAAGCATAATTTGTCTAAATTTCATTCCCTTTCTCCCCCAGTTCCAACATCTATTTGTGGTAAATGCAGCAAGGAAGATTAAAATGAGATGCTGTTAATAGGTAATATTAGTATCCATGTTTCAGTTTTATGAAATGATGTAGACAACAGTCACTTGACAAGCAGTGAAGTTGCAGAAAAGCTCTATCCAATTGCAATAGAGTCCCAGGTTTGCGCAGCTTTGAAGGGGTCAATGGTGTGCATATTTCTATCCCTTTCCTTGTTTAGTATTTGCTAAATGCTGTGAATATATTATTCAAGGTTTCTGCCTGAAACACCAGCTTACAGTGCTATGCTCAGATGGAAAAGTTAATTATGGCTGAAATCCAGATTTTGGAGAATATACTCTTTTCAACTGCTGTCTTGAGGTTCATTTGGATGTGATTTCTTATCATGTTTTGCTGATAATGAATTCTTAAATTGTTCAAAGTTGTGCATTCGAAGAGGAAGTGATCAGTAGTCTCTTCCTGTCTTTGACACAGTGTGCAGTTAGGGTCAATATCTTGCCCTCTCTTATAGTGGAGAAAGGCATTTATTGGGATGACATGCAGGCTTGATTTCAACAGGAAGTCTACAATTTTTGGTGGCAACTTCCAGAACTTGGTCATCCTTATCATTCAAGGGATGTTGATTGAAAGGCAGCCAGAGACCTTCTGTTTTTGATGATCAAGAAGATCAAACACTTTCCAATACACAAGTTTTCTTTGAAATAAGGTTGGTGTTGGTTGGATGTTATTAGAGATAAAGTTGATCTGCTGTTGAAGTAACAAGGCAGGGCCTCTGGGGGTCAGATGATCAGTAGGTTGAACATCCTTTTCCAGAAGTAGGAATTGAGCACGTTCATTTTCCTTGAAGATGTTGTAGAGTACATACAAGTTGAATATAGTTAGTTAGTTTAATGAGAGACCATTTAAAGTTTTGGGATTTTGCAGGATTCTCAAGCTAATCACTGGTCATTGGCCCACCCAACATAAATGGCAGTTTCTATTTTGTTGATGAATACCTTGGTGGGGATGAACCCTGCTAAATAGTATTTTATTTTTGGAAGAATGAGAGCATTTAAAAGGGCTATTTTGGACAAAGATGCAATTGTGGTTTCAATTTTATCTAGAAAGGAGTCCTGAATCTCTTTACTCATCTCCGTTAAAGATTTTGATAGGTGAAATCTCAGAAATTTCTGTGGTGCTGCTTCAAATCCACCAAAAATCTTCTGGCCAGTAAGAATTGACCAAATAGCTGATTTTTTTAGCTTGTCCAGGAGACCAGATAATTTGGTCTGATGATCAAGGAATTGTTTTAGTCTTACAGAGTTCATCATGGGATGAAGGAAACACAACTACATTATCCATATAGAAGATGTAAGTGATGTTTCCATTAAGTAGCGGAACAGTGATACAAGAGAATATGGTTTCAATGTTTAATAGCATTGAATTGATATAGGCAGCAAAGAGAAGTACATTCAGGGGAGAACCTTGGGGAATGGAGATTGTAAGGCATAAAACCCAGGGCAATGCATCCATCTAGGGATAAGAACACTTTCCAATTTTAAAGAAAGTTCTCAATCATTTGAATGTATGTGGGTGGTACACTGAGCTGTTCCATAACACTGAGAAGAACATCAATTCTCATTGAGTCAAATGCCCTGGCTATATCAAGTTGGACTGGAATGGACCAGGATTTTCTTTGTCTCTGGACATGATCAACCAAATGTCTGAACTGACTAACAGCATTGGATGTTGAAGTGCCTTTTTTTGCTAATTGATAGCATGAAAGTTGTTTTATTATGTTATATTGAATTGTCTTTAATGATGCTCTCGATGATCTTTGTCAATAGGGGAATCATCGAGATAGGATGCAGGTTATTAAGATCTGGTTGTGCATCATGCTTTTTTAAAAACAGTACCATAGAGATAGGACATAGGTTTATTAGGTGATGACTTGCAGTGGTGATGAGGTCTATCATTTCTCAGATTACTGGGATAGTAAAAGCTCTTAGGAAATCTGGGAATTTCCATGCATTCCAGAATGGATGCTTTCTGGGAGTGATTGCAGTTTATTAAGAATATCACTATCTGTGATGTTATGATTGCAGTTTATTAAGAATATCACTATTTATGATGTTATGATCCATAGGGTTGGTAGTAACAAAAACTCTACAGATGTTAGTGATGCCAATAAGTTGTAATTTTCTTTTGTAAAAGTCTCTTATTCTGGAAAGCATAGAGAAGCTTATATATTGGTTATTGTGTATTTTGATAGATGAAGGTGCTTTGTTTTGTTTGTTGGACCCTAGGACCCATCTGATGTAACCTCAAGTCCAGCATCATTAATATGCTAAATAACTGCACACTCATTTAATTGATAGGTGTTCTGCCAGGGAATGTTGGGTAGCTCTGTATTGTAGTTTAAGATAAGTAATTTCTTGGATATTTTGGCTTTGTATGAGCAATTGTTTAAGTGTGTCAGCTATCTTATCCAAGTCACTTAGTAATTTAAGGGAACCTTCTTTTCATTGAGTGCATTTATGAATATGTGATTGTAGAATATTTATGAAATTATTCCATTTATCACATAGTAAAAGTGTGTTTATATTAACAGAGTTGAATGATATGTAAATCTCAGAGAAGAGTTGTATAGTGGCAGAGTCCTTTGTGAGGATCCTCATTGTTCATGGAATGTTGCCATATGGATTTGTATTATCCATAATTCTGATAAGAACCTCTAGTGCCATGCGGTCTATAAAGATCAGGCCACAGGTGAGCTTCAATGAAAGGAGCAAGTGAAGGAGAGAAGTATAAGAGATCAATGAGGGGCTTGAACCATGATGAGTAGAATGTGAAAACAGACACATCAAAAAGATGTCTTCCACTTGTAAATGTGTTGCTCAGTGATCTGAAGTGACTTCTTTCAAAAGAATTGTATGTTTGATTAACATCACCCAACATCAACGTGGGAAAAGGGTTAGTTCTTAAGATCATGTTGATAGTGTGGATGATTCTATAGATTACATTGATACTTTGGTCATGTAAACATTTATTATGTTAAGTGTCCATCTATTTACCTATATAATGGCTATGATGCAGTTAGGGTCTATGTGAATTATTTTGAAAAAGGTTATTTTAGATATTTTATTAAAAAGAATTGCTACTCCACCAGATGCCGAGGAAGAAAAGGAATAATGGGTGTATCCGAATTTTGAAATTCTCTGTATAATATTTTGATCAGATAGTGTATGAAGTTTTGTTTCGTTGAGGCAAAGAACATCAGGTATATTATGCTTAAGCCAGAATGATGATGCTTGAATTTTGCCAAGGGAGTTCATGCCTCTGACGTTAATCAATGTTATGTTGAAGGGCATCATTGATAGTGAAACTGTTCTCTTGTGTAGGAGAGTTTGCCTTATTGGAACATGGTCCAGTTTTTAAAACTATAATATTCTGTTCCAATATCAAATTGGTGGGGTTGTGATAAGGTTCAGGTAGTATCAGGTTCTTAGATAAGTTGAGGTCTGGTGTAATAGCTTTAGGAACAGACCACAATGATAAAGATAAATCTACAAGTAAGTATTCATTATCATTTTCATGTTGACTTGAGGCTGCTTTATTTTGAGACAAAGGGTCAACCAGTTATTGTATATTGCTATCTTGGTCTACTGTTTTTGGTTCATTTGTAAGGTTATATAAACTTTTGTCTATTGAAGAATGGTGTCTTCATTTTTTTCCTAGAAGGTCTATTTGGTGGGGGAGCATTGGTTTTTATTGCAGGTCAAAGATTTTCTAATTCATTGCTATTACTACTTTCTTGTGATTGTTCAGAGCTATTGTTTTTTTATGTTTTCTTTTACATGAAATTCTGATGTTGGCTGTTGCAGTGTCACTTCATTCAGCATCGGTGTCCATGTCTGTTTGGCTGATTGTTGCTGTATTTGATGTTGATATGCAATTGTCATTGGTATGTAGTTGTTCAAGAGTGAGTTGAAGTTGTTTTGTTTCCAAGGAAGTTTTATCATTAGGAATTCTTGATGGTGATGTGGTGTGATCTGTGATATTGCTAGTTATATATTGTTGCTTGAGACTTTGAAAGGTATTTATTAAATGTTTGATTTTCTTGATCATTATTGTTGCTATTTCATTTGTAGAATCTGTACCAAATCTCTCCACAGATTATCCATTTTCTCTCACAACAATCTTTTATCAGATGACCTCTCTGCCTGCAAAAGAAGCATTGGTGTGGAAGGCCATGAAAGATGATGTTGAGTGGAGATTTGCCATGTTGAATTAGAGATGGCACTGATTGAGGTACAATTCCTCTTTTGAGAACTAACTGAAATTGTGGGGTATTGATGTATACTGTGGAATTAGCATTGTCTTCTAGTAGGTATTGAAATTTGGTAATGGTGCCATAGTCTTTAAAGTGGTGCTGAAGGTCTGCCTTTTTAAACTCCATGGTATATTTTTGAATTCATCCTGTTAAAACAACTGGACAGTTGAGATCAGTGTTGACAAGAAATTTGTTGTTTAGGAGTTTATGACTATTTCTAAAGTCAGCTTTTACTTGTTGCTTTGTGAACTGGATAATAAGATATCTTTCATTTGGATGAAAGAGGATCTTATGAATCGATTTACACCAGCTATGTGCTTTATACAATTCATATAGTGATGATGTAGGGAGTACATAAAGATTTAGACAGTTATCTGTAGTGGAAAGTATGAGAGAGCATTCATTATAATAATTAAACAAAGATTTGTGGAGTGGCAATGGGATGGTTTGGTTAAAATGTTCATTTATTATTTCCTGGTTGTGAATATCACAAGTAGGATTATCTGTAGATGTTGTTTGAGGATTGGAGTAGTTTGTTGTTGACTGTTCTGTTTCTATTTCTTGTAAAAGTTGAATTGCTTCCATGTATTTATCAGGTTGTGATGTCTGTTGATGTACATTTATCATTATGTTACCTCTGACCTTGTTTACATATGCCATTTCATTCATCATTGGCCTTGTGGTTTTATTATGATTAGAATTATGAAGTAGTTGTGTTGAATCCTTGTATTCAGGACTTGTGGTTTTGAATTCATTGTTATTTTCAAAATGTTTGTCAAGCTCTAGGTGGCTTAGTGTGGATAGTTTTCAAATGGGAGAGTGCATATAGTTATGATTTGTGGTCAATTTCTGATTTGGTTTAATTACCATAGTTTTGGTATTTTTATTTTGAAGATTTTTTAGATTTGTGTTATTATGTAAATTATTGATGTTAATTTGTTTTCTCAGTTCTGGATTATTAATGGGGTTAGATTACTTTTAACAATGAGAGAGTGCATGTCATTTAAACTTATGTTGGGCTTCTGGCTTTTTCTTATATTTTTTTTGCGATTCATCAGGCAGCATGATTTCCGGTTCATATTCAGGATCACATCTTTCCTTCCTGATGGCAAAGAATTTTGATTTTGGTGATGTTTGTAAAGTTTTGGTATTCTCTATGTGATTCATTTTATTATTTAAGTCTGTAATTGGGGGATCAGTAGTTTTTTTCCTGCTGCAAAGTTTTTCTGCTATTTTGAGAGTTTGTAAGAGGAATTATATTTTTTAATGATCATTTAAAACATTTTGCAGCAATTCTGTGCTATTTTCAGATTCATTAGGGGTTGCAATCTTTGCATTTACAATTTGGAAATCACCAGACAATTCCAAATTACTTTTTCCTTTCATGTAGCAATGTTTTGATTTTAGCATTGATTTTATTATCAAGTTGTTAGTAGTCAAAGAAGAAAGAAATTGATTTTGATTATTTGAAACACTTTCTACCACTGTAGATTTAGTCTTATAATCCAAACTTTGGGAGTCATCAGAGACTTTTAAGTTAATATTTTTCTTTTCATTAGAACATTTAGGCCTTAATATAGGCTTTGATATAGAGTCCATTGTAGCGGTTTTACCATAATTAATAAATGTTATGCAATTAATGTTTTAAAACTATTTTAAAGTAGTAAATCATGCCAAATAACTACATAGAATAATAAAAAATCTACTCACAGATATGATTTTGTAATTTTCTTTTGAAATTTTTTCTCTTTAGTGCAAATATATTCACATCAGATTAGATATGATGCAGAAGACCTGTAATCAAAGGCCACTAAAATTTAACATTATTTTATGCCCATATATACAGAAAAAAAGCATATTCAATTTAAAGAATATGTGAAGATTTATCCTTTAGCTGTAATAGAACCATGTCTATTGATGAACATTAGATTACATAAAAAGAATACCTTTCTCACATTGATTATTTATTTTGGAGTTTCCTATTATTACAAAGCATCTCAAATGTAAACTAAATGATTACAAGAGATATTGGATTTTTGTAAAATGGCTGAAGAGTTGGAGGGTGGAAGAGGTTAAAGCCTGTCCATTAATGTATGAAGATTTGATATCTATATATAAACTGAGCACTGATTATACATATGTGTGAGATGATGATCTGTATCAATTGATGAGTGTTGGTTAAGCATGAAATATCATTTATCTTTTTCATATGCATGTGGTCATGTGTATTTGTTATGTAAGCTGGTGTGGATAGCTAAAGGGAGCTTGAAAGTCTGTGTTCAAATATTGGTGAGTATTTATCTTTTCGACATATATGTGTTCAAGTGTATCAGTGATATGAGATAGAGTGGTGAGTGGTGGGTCGTGTGAAAGTCTGTGCTCATATACTCTGTATATTACATATATTGAAACAGGTATATAATAAACCTGTATTTCAGTTATTACATAGTAGAGATGTCTGCCCATCCCTTGTATATGTATTAAATGGATTATGTCCTGCACATGAGGGGTCAGATTGAATTTAGGTCAACATGCATGTGACAAGAGTCTCAGCCTCAGGGTGGCCTTTAAGCACTCCATCATCATATTTTTAATTGGATGGATGGTTGAAGAGTCGGATTGTGGAGTGGGTTGAAGCCTGTCCATTAAATTATGAAGATTGGCTATCTTAATATATACCTGAGCACTTATTACATATATGAGTTGAGATGATAGTACGGACCAATTGATGATTGCTTGTTTAGCATGAAATACTTGATTATTTATACTTTCGACATATATGTGTTCAAGTGTATCAATGATATGAGATAGAGTGGAGAGCGTTGGGTCGTGTGAAAGTCTATGCTCATATACCCTATAATATTACTTTTTATTTTGTAAAAGCATTAAGTTTGACTGAAACAGTTAGTAATTAGATGACTTCATATGTTGTATGAAAATTACATGCATTAATAGATTACTTATAATCTATAAATATTATTTAAAATAGTGTAAGTAAAAACAAATCAAAATTAATTACTGATGCTCTGAAAAAGATAGCTCAGAATATTATGTCAGGCTCTTAAATTGATTTTTTTTAAATGAAGAAGAAATGGTCAATATGTGTAGCAGATAGGGAAGTTGTTTGCAATTTGATGGCATCACCGAGCTCAGAATATTATGTCAGGCTATTAAATTGATTTTTTTTTAAATGAAGAAGAAATGGTCAATATGTGTAGCAGATAGGGAAGTTGTTTGCAATTTGATGGCATCACCGATCGAAGATTGCATTCTATAAACAATGTTGTACAGAAATTTTATATAAAAAAGATATGTTGATAATGTATTTCTATCACTTTAACAAAAAATATGTTTATATGTTTGAATGAGAATTCAGGTTTATAGTGGACAATTAAATATAAAAGAACGCAGTGTTCAATTAAAGTATTTAGATAAATATGTTTTTAGAAATAAGAATCAATTTTATTTCAAAACAATTGGAAACTTTTGAATGTAAGGACATTTATATAACCTTTATCATACATTTCTTTAAACAATAAACATTCAGTATTTAAATATTTTTAATACTCTAATTTTTATTTATATAAATTTGAATTACAGCGAGAGTTTGTTATATAAACATCGTAGTTAAAGTTATTACATAATAAAGTCAAATTGAAACATAAATAGATTTCTTTGCTTACATTCCTAAATTATATTCAAATTTGGACAACGTTATTTCCAAAGATTTTATTATAGTGTTACATCTTTTCTATCTTTAAATAGACTGATAAATAAATTAAGAATTGAATAAATCACACTAAATGACATAATATTACGTATTCTTTGTGGGGAGACTGAATTCTTTAGCCATTTACTGTGGTGAGACTAAGGCTGTTTATCAGCATGTCATTTGTCAATAAAAGAATCCAAATCTATTCCCAACTTAATTATGATTTTTTTTTGTAATAAGAAAAAAATCAAAGTATGCTTGTTATCCTAAGAAAATTGGCATTTTAGATAATGACTCAAATGGTAAAACAAATCAGAAAGACAAAATGAGTACATTGCTAATTCTAATAATATATTAAATCAAAGATGTAGTGAAGTGAAACCGGGCATGATCTTCAATTTGATTGGTAATTAATATATATTTTTATTTCATTAATGTTTGTCATCAATACGGCATCCCATTCAAAGCAAACTTAACTGTTAATATTTTAAGGTATATTAATTCTTATTTTACGCATTGATGCACATGTATTTTGTTATTTACAGATTATATACAGTTAAACCCAGCTTGTTATTTTGGTTGGTTGAAATTCAAAGTTCACTGTACATAAGTTGTAATTATCTTAGTAAAAATTTTGTATAAAACCGATAAAACACTGTAGAGGGAGAAGTCTGTAATTTCTAATTATATTTTTATCACCTTTTTAAAATGTTAATATTAATTCTACATTATACCAATTATCTGGTCCATCTTTATCTTTTAGACATTTGGTATATAATTTTACCAATTTTTTTCCATTTCTTCAACTACTTCTTTTAAGATATTGATTATAATTCCATCATTATGTGGAGCTTTTTCCTTCATAAATTAAATTGTATGTCTCACTCCTTCATTTAAAATCCAGGGCAATCCAGAAGATGTAGTAGTTGTAGGAGATACTTTTTCTTTTCTTTATTGCTACATAATTCTTGATAGAACACTTCTATACATTTCATGATGTCATCTATTTTTTTAGTAATAGTTAGATCTTTTTTCCTTATTGCAGAATTGTTTCCTACCAGTACCAAGATGTTATTTTCATTTTTGAGACTTTTATTTTCTTCTATGACTTTCCTTGCTAGTTTACAATTATACTTTCTTTTATTATTATCAATTCTTTTTACACCATTTTACAAAATTCAACTTATTCAATCCTCTTAATGCATCATATTTATATATTTCCATATTTGTTCTTTTTTTAATAAATTTTCTTGCCTCAGTAAAAATTTTATGAGTCAATTACTGCTTTTTTGTACCAGCCATCTTTTTTTGAAATTTTAAAGAGTGTATCAGTTATCTTCTTATTGATCTTATTCACATCTGAATCATGTTCAAAATCTCATAATATTTGAAAATGACTTACAGGTTCTAATTTAAATTCGTTGGAATGTTCC
Source organism: Epiperipatus broadwayi (assembly GCA_028023455.1). NCBI lineage: Eukaryota > Metazoa > Onychophora > Udeonychophora > Euonychophora > Peripatidae > Epiperipatus > Epiperipatus broadwayi. Next base: position 198,281 of record JAQFVV010012684.1, on the reverse strand, counting down.
TGAAGATTAGAACTACCAACTGTGAATAATGTTTTTTTAAATAATTTTTGTCTCTCTAGTTTTGCATTAAAATGTTTCTTGTATCTCACTAATCAATAATTACTTCCCGTTTTGACTTTACTAAGAACATTACAATCATGGAATACATATTTTATGTTAGTCAAAATTTAATCCAGTTTTGCTGTACTTTATTTGGATGCTTCCATGTCCATTTATGTTTACCTTTTTTTTTTCAAAAAAAGAATTTGTAATATAAAGTTTTACTTTTTCTGGAAACTCCACAAGTCTATGTTCTCTCTCATTTTCTATCACCTTAACCAAATTTACTTACAGCACTTTCATCTTTCAATTGTTTATCAATTCTAGCATTAAAATCTCCCATGACAATTTTAAAATGTTGTTTGGTCTAATCAAAAACCTCTTGCACATCTGTAGAAAAATACTTTACTTTTTATCACAATAAGAACTTGGGACATAAATCTGAATTATCTATATCTGATATCTGCTATTAATTTGAATAACTAATCTGATATCTGCTATTAATTTGAATAACTAATCTTGTCACTCTGTCCAATACACCATCAATCTCCACAATGTTGTTCTTCCACTTTTTATTTATAATGAATCCTATTCCACTTTTACTTTCAATATTTATGTATTTGCAGTATAGTACATGCTCACTTTTGAAATCTATTATCTCTTCACCTTTTCTTCTAACTTCACAAAGTCCAATAATGTCCCCTTTAATATTAGATAGTTATTCCAATTCTTGCAATTTTCCTTTATTTGAAAGTGATCTGAAGCTATAAATACCTAAATAAAAAGTCATCATCAAATAACATCCTGAGTCTGTAATCAGAAGATTTTTAGTATCCTCCATCTTCAGTCAGGTAAAAAGCCAGTAAACTCATCTCACTGGCTAATGTGTGTTGGTTAGAAGCCTGTTGATGTTTTTATACTATGTGAATAATCACATTATAATAACAACTTTAATAACAAGAATAGTATGAGTGGACAGTGCTTGATTTCTTTACAGCCCCCAAGAGAAATCAAAGTGTCTCCATTCAGTTAACTACAAATTCTTTTCTGCAGCCATAAATTAAATATAATTAACTAAATCGAATATATATTGGAATGACAATGTTTATGTAATAAGAAAGTTTCAATAGTGATGGAGTAATACTGCTTATAATTATACCTATACCTGCAAATATTATTATTCCATGTTTTTTAACTTGAATAACAGAATCATCTGAAAATGTACTTGCTTATCAAGTTCCTACAAAATATTATCTAATATTTGCATTTTAATATGATTAATCAAAGTAAACATTTCATTTTTTCTGGATGATAATGACTAACTGAGTCACAACAAGCATGATTAATGAATAATCTAGCAGCTCACATCTGCAACTTCCTCCTTTTTTTACAAGATACTTTTAATTTTATTAGACAATCAACTGTCTCATAAGCTAGAATAGAAAAACATTCCTATCTACTTTGAATATGCAATTTCTTGTCTTAATTAGTTAGGTTGGCTTATCCAATCATAAAAGTGAGTTATACATAAATTCACATTATCTTACATTTTACTGATTAAAAAATGTCATTTTAAACTGATCAAGCTACTATATATATATATATATATATATATATATATATATATATATATATACAGAGAGAGAGAGAGAGTAATGGTAAATTTAAAAAAATAAATGGATTTGAACCAGGGATCATAGACATATATATATTATAGATCTTGTTTCAAATAAATATTCACATTAGGTTACAAGATGAATGGTTGGTAAATTGGAATAAACTGATTCCAGTTCATATATATATATATATATATATATATATATATATATATATATATATATATATATATATATATATATATATATATATATATATATATATATTAATCAGTGTAAGATGATGACTTATAATTTGAGTACAAGTCCTCCCAAAAATATTTTATTTATTTTGTAGTCACAGTAAAGGAAACTATAAAGTGCTAAATCTACCTAGAAAGTTTACTTTTGGAAAACTTATTAATGCCTGATTATCATCGTTTACAAATTATTGCTGCCATCCCTACATGTCACTGTGGTTTGCATGATTTCTCAGGGTTATAAATATTATTAGCATATTGTATGTTAAAAACAATGTTTGGATTAAGTTTGATAAACAAACCCAAACTAAATGAATTAATAAAAAATAACTTTACAATTTATAAACAATGCATAAATAAAAACTGTTGTGTATATACTTAACAACTATTAAAGTATATATAAAATATGATTGTAATAAAAAATACTTTAAATTTAAATTTAAGGCTTTATAATATATATATATATATAATTAAAATTACCCCAAATCCAAAATTCAACCAGACCAGCATAAAAAAAATATTAAAACACTACCAAAGATTTCACTGCTACAAGCAGAATTCTCAAGTGTAAAGAACTACAAAAACTACACAATATATATAATATTAATCATTACCCACAAATCCATTCACTTCCCATCCACCCTTAATATTAAAAGAACTCTTAAATAAGTTAATTGCTTCAGAATAATAAATTTTCAATAATAAAGATTCTTTAATTCTTCTTTTGATTTCATTTCTCTCAAACCAGACAACCTTAGCTTCATCAAAATCAATAGTGTGGCCTGTATCTTTTTCATGGACATACAGGCACACTATTGATTTTGATGAAGCTAAGGTTGTCTTATTTGAGAGAAATGAAATCAAAAGAAGAATTAAAGAATCTTTATTATTGAAAATTTATTATTCTGAAGCAATTAACTTATTTAAGAGTTCTTTTAATATTAAGGGTGAATGGGAAGTGAATGGATTTGTGGGTAATGTTTAATATTATATATATTGTACAGTTTTTGTAGTTCTTTACACTTGAGAAGTCTGCTTGTAGCAGTGAAACCTTTGGTAGTGTTTTAATATTATTTTTATGCTGGTCTAGTTGAATTTTGGATTTGGGGTAATTTTAATTATAAATTGACTAGTTTAGCTTTATGCTTGTAATGTTTATATATATATATATATATATATATATATATATATATATATAATTATATACTTATCTTTAGTATTATCTTTACATATATATATATATATATATAATGTAAAGATCTTACCATATTAAGTACTTAATTCCAAACCATGGTTTTCTGCAAATATTATTCTTTCAATACATTTGCAGTTCATTAATTTCTTCAAATATGGTAGTTTTTTTCCTTGGGCATTGGTGGTGTTAGAGAGAAAATACAGCAGCATTGGGGGTGTTACAGAGAGTATAGTTTCAGTAGGTTGTGGGTAGTTCTTAAGGTACTGTCAATTTTTTTTCTTTACAACATTATTAAGACAGGCACTGGTTAGTTTTGGTAAACATCAGTGATAGGTTGTGAATCCAATTGCATCTTCCAAGTATTTTGGCTGGTATGGATTTTTTCTGTCTAGACACACATAGTAAATAGTCTTATGTTAAATAAAGTCATCATACTTTCTGTTATAACTGAACTATTGAAAAATACTTTAAAAACAGTCAGCAAAGTTACTGTAGATAATTTTAATTAGTGATTTCTCTCCTTCACATTGAATCACAGCAACACTGCTTCTTAAGTTGATTCTTCAAATAATTAAAGTACAATTGTAATAGAAATGCTTAGTTGTTTGTTTCAGACCTATTTATACTTATTTGATGTTGTTCAACATGTTTTCCAAACAATGTATACATCATCAGCTAATTATTAAGATTTGATTTCTTTAGAACAACATATATTTTGAAAAACATTTTCTTTATTTCTTTCCCAATATATTGGGGAAACAGATTTAGAGTTAAGATTATGTTTTGATGCAAAATTGAATGAAATAAAAAAATAGCTTTTTTATTTACATAAGTTAATAATAGGAAGTAAGAAAAAAATAATTTTGACTTTGGAAACTTGATTGATAACATCTAAAATATTACCAACTCCAAAATTTTAATCTTATAATTAGTTTTGCCATTACATTACTATATAAATGGGGCAGATTTTATTTAAAATTCAATTCAAAAAGGCAAACTAGAAAGAACTCAAAAATGCTTTAGAATTTTATAAATTACAACAATTCAAACTTCTTGCACACACCAATATAACTTTTTCTTTTACAGTGCAATTTATCATTAAGTTTCTCACATATTACAAGGTAGACATTTAATAACAAGACCAAATGCATAAACTGACTTTTCATTTAATTTTTTTGGGAAAATACTCAATTGACATGTGTATATATGCACACACACATCATTTTTTCTTTTTTTACAGCTTTGTAATATAACTAATCTGAGCTAGGATCAGATTTGTTTTAGTTATAATATATATAAAAGGAGTGTGTCTTGGGGTTGTATAATGAGGATAATTTATTTTACTATCTAGGATAAATTTCATCACAATACCTATCATGAGTAAAAGCAATCACACACAATATTTATAATCTCTACTTGCCTCTGTAATGATTCTTGAGGTATCGATTGACTTGGGTTAAATAAAGAAAACGTTTTTCCATTTAAAATAATATTTATGTCCCTGTTTATAAGTAAATTTGCAAATACACATAAAATAGAACTAGATATGCTAGTATTTTTTTTACCAGAATATCAATTGTTACAGTATCAAAGGTTATATTATCAAACTGCACTACCATTGGGCTGCGTTTCTTTATATTTTGTACCATATCAATGAGTGTCTTGAATAATAATGCTTCTTATCCTGTTGATGATTCTTTTTTAGCAAATTGTGATCGTGAGAGAGTGGTAATAGATGAGTCTCCATCTTGTTTACTAATGTCTTTTCAAGTAATTTTATTTTCAGTTCCATGGATATTGGAGTTATATTTTGCATTGTGGATGGTGATATATTTTTCTTTCTGAGTGGGAAACATACTGAATACAAATTGAGAATTTCAAAATATTATTTTGATAGAAGTGCTCAGATTCAAATTTTGGTATTTTTGGAAGGTCTGGGTGGCAAGATTCAGGCATATTTTCCAAAGGTTGTAAAAATTCTTCCATGGTTTGAACAGTGCTTGTTCATCTGTTATTCCAAAGTAATTATATAATGGTTTGAAGAATTTTTCTGCCTGTAATATACCCTTGAAATGTGTATAGATTGAATTTGCTAAATTATATATATATATATATATATATAATATAAATATGAACATTCCTTGTATACTTATATATATATATATATATATATATAAGTATACAAGGAATGTTCATATTTTATTTAATAAAATGATTTGAAAAATGTATTTAAATTTGTGAAATTATTTTTTTATTATTATTATTTAAAATGTTTATTACAAAATTAAGAAGACATTTTAATTTTATGAATGCTGATGTATTTGCAAGAAATTTTTATCGAGCAGAATTTAACTCTTATTAGCAGACCATAGCAATGAGTACCATAGAGATAATATCCAGGATAGTAATCTAAATATCACATCATTAGGAAAAAAGTATTTAAATATCTGATTATAGTTTGGTCATTCTCTCTTAATCTGAAACTTATTATGCAAACCATGCAAGGTCAACGCGTTATATATTTTATTAATATTTAGATTTTTTTTTTTCAAAATAATCTTTATTTGCACAAAAAGTAAAATATACATTGTAATATAGAGTTCATGTTTACAATCATGTCTGACACATTAAAGACTAAGTAGCTATTAAATTAGATGATGAGTACAGAATTAAAAGTAAAATTTTGTTATGTTACTTATCAGGGGAGATAAGAAATGAGTGGTTGAGTAAAGAAAATATATGCTCGAAAAGACTTCTGAATTTTGAGGATTGTAGAGCATCATATAATAAAAACAACTCATAGTACTTCAAATGCTACCAAACATGCAGAATCATGGAATAATATAAATACTGCAACTTGCATTATTCATAAAATAGTATTTAAGTGATACCACTTTAAAAAAAAACAAACAAATTCTCTGGAGAAATAATTTAAGTGCTGCAATATTTATTTTAGAAAACCAAGGAGTTAACAAATACTTGTATTAATGTTGCTATATTTTATTACAGAATGCTTTATTTAAAATTTATACGTCATTAAGGTGGATAAAACTTTTTAATGCTGTAACTGGGATATAAATGAAATTAAATACTATGTTTATTTAAACTATCGTGTACTTTGGAGAAAACGAAAACATCGTGGATTTTATTAAGATCCCTAAGGACTTTTTGAACTTTAATTTTATCATTATTTATGCCAATATTATTATAATGTTGAGGCAAATTAATAAATATTATTTTAATGAAATTGTAATTTAAGGAACACACAGATAGTATGCTTTTATTCTCTCTTTGTTTACTTTACAATGCAGGTGTTTGTTTATAATACTTAAAAATATAGATTAACCAAAATGAAAATTTAAACTACCTTGAAAATAAAATTTAAATGTAATATATTTGTTAATATTAAATTTTGATTTTCTTAAAATTATAGTATGTTTTGTTTGTTGTCTTTATATTAAAAGCAATAGATTTTAAGTATAAGTAGTCACAAATTATTTTTATGATCGTATATATATATATATATATATATATAAATATATATTTTTATTTATATATATATATATATAATATAATATAAATTGATGACAATATTTTCTGTGTCTAAATTAATACATTGATTGTAAGGAAATAATAAACCAATTAAACATACTTAATCAATTTTTAATATATATATATATATATTAGTATTTATTTGAAAGTATTTTTGCAAACATGATTTATTTTCTTCTTGGTTTTATATTTGTTAGATATATCCATATATAAATTAAACATGTGCAACAAATAAAAGAATAATTAATTCCTAATTAAATAGCTTAACAAATAATATTTTATTAGCTCTCTAATTTATATATATTTTTTATTTATTTATTATATTAATAAATTTTACTTTTTTGCATTACTTAAAATTGGATTTCATGATTATTCATCGTCAATTTATTATATTATATATTAATATTAACTTCATAACTCTCTAAATATTTTATTTTATATCTTAAAATTTCAGCTATTCAAAATATTAAATGAAACAATGTACATATTTTAATAATTTACTGCATTATTTTAGAATTTCATCAGTTACATTTTGTTATTACAATGAATAAATAATTAGTCAGGTTAAGCTAAGGTTTTATTAGTCACTATTTTATTAAGCTAATATATTTACTTTAAATCGTTACAAATTGACACTCAATGTTATTGGTATTTTGACAATTTATAATTATTTGTTTTTTTATTTATAGATACTTTATGTTAGCACAATTTGATGTATTTCAAATAGAAAACCAGTTACCTGTTATAAATATCTATATATATTTGATTATTTTATATTGATGCAATTCTGCATCCCAGTTGGGTCCTGAAAAAATCATTTATTTGTTTTATATATTATTCTGTCAAAAGTAAGGCATCTGATAAACCATTAATTTAATTTACTTAGGCTCTTGGACTGGAGCAGTTCTTGTATGTTAAGTGCTTTCTATTTAAGTTAATTTAAAAGGATTACTCTTACATTCCATATATACAGTAACAATATCTGCCCTTTTAACAATTGGTAATGAATCTAGTTAACAAATAAAATAATAAAAAATACAGTATTTGGCAAATTAAATTTTTGTGTAGGGGAATTTAAAGAGAGCTAATGGTTGACCATGTACATAGTGGAGTGACTGAATACAATTTATTTTTAATTGACAAGTTGGTACTAGTCACAATCAACAATCAAATTGAAGATGCATAAAAAAGTTTCCATACACATTCAATTATATTTCCTGATCATTACCCCTATCAACCTAATAATTTATTACATTAACAAAGTAAATAATCACTTTAATTTTGATGAAAAATGACAAACAATAAAATTATTAACAACTTTAATTTAAATAATAATAATAATAATAATAATAATAATAATAATAATAATAATAATAATAATAATAATAATAATAATAATAATAATAATAATGTATTTACATATTTACAATTAAAAAAATTATATGGGGATCTCATGTGAGAAGGAATAACATCTTTGTAATTTACAATCTCTTGAAGATAGCAATCAAAGTTAAGTTGATTTATTTTAATATCTTTGATAGCTCAAATATATATATATATTTACTATGTACCAGTCAAGTTTGTACATTCGCGTAACAGAATTCAGAATCCAAGCAAAAGAGACCGAAGCTGACCAGACTAGGACTGTAACATCCCGAGTCCGACCGCACTTCAACTCGTAAGCCAGGATTCCAAGACTCAAGACCCTATGAATGACCACCTTGAAATTACACGTAGTATCCCTCTTTCCACACGGCCGACATAGGTCACAGAGAAGCAATAAGACTCTGATGAATACAAGAAAGGTTCTTAATTGACTAAAATATCACTAAATTTAATTTAACCTAATGCATAGTTTTCACATATATAGACTATAAATAGTAATTAGAATTGGATTGAATTAGATCAATAACGAAACAGAGAACGAAATACATTAAATTAATTATATATTTATTTACAATTGGCATGAAATTGATTAGTTTTACACATTTCAGCGTCGAATGTACAAACATTGGGTGGATAAGAGAACACATTCTCTTTTTATATACAATTATAAATAGCTTTATATAAATAATTTTTATACAATTCAAAATAGCTTTAGATAAATACTTTCATTTAATTTTCATAAATGGGTTTAACATGTGCCCATCTTATGAGTTGCTTTTCAATTAATACATAATTAATCACTATGTTATGTCTATAAATCTCAATGAGCCAAATCCTATTACATTTGTGGCTGGTATATAAATAATTATATTAAACTTTGATCATGAATTCATTTACTAAAACATACAATATGATTTAATGACGAGCGCATAAACCAGCTCAAGTAATGATCGATCGAACATGGCTTTCGAGAGAAAATTTCAGAATACTGAAAGCGTTGTGTTAAGGTGGGAGAGTTGGCTGAAATAAGATTTTACCAATGTGCTATGGCACAGGTAAACAATAATAGGAAAAGTTTCTCTGCAGATGGATGAAATAACTTCAGGGTTCTTGTGACAAACGCCGGAACCCTGTAACCGATCGCAATGCTGCATGAAAAGGAACATTATGTTCAGGAATGGCGGGGGACTTACGTGCTAACCTGGCCTTGGCTCAGGCTTCGCTACTGCTCTACCCTATAGAAGAAGATGTGCTGGCAACGCCGTGGCTCCATCTTAAGATACGTATATTATGTATAGCAGCAAAACGAGAATAATTTTATAAAATAATATCACACCCGCCAAGCAAAGAATAGTACATTTCATACTATGAAATACGAGTTAATAGCATATTAGCTCTATCAAATTGGGACCAACTTTTGTGTAGCCTGATAATAAACGTCTATGCTACGAGAGGGAATATTAATATATCTGTACTTTGACATGCTCGATCTATTAAGTTACTTATAGATAATAAATATTTAAGGAGGAAAAGTATATTTCTATGGACTTAAGAATTTAAATGTCAAATATACTTATAAATATGATCAAGGCTAAATTTAATTCTAAATAAAACTATAAGGTTAAGTTTTTAACTGGTTGATCAAAAGAGCCACATTTCACATATTAAATCATTTAAATAATAAAAAAAAATAGGATTTCAAAACAGCGCAGAAAGTTGACGCTATAAATAAATTACACGAAGATTTTCAAATAATATCTTCTTAAAATATACATGAAATTAAGTGCTCACTGTTTCGAAATATTGGCATATAAAATATAATAAGCATTTAAAATAAAATAAGCAAAGAAATATAGACACAACCACAGTGATATAACTTTAAACTAAGTAATTTACTTTGAAGTGAATGGAAAATATAAATAAGTCAGGTTATTTGAACTTTAACACATTAAATTTTGATAGCCATTGACTTATTTAAAATATTAACTAAGTGGATTTAAGTTTGGGGTACATATTAGTTTTATAATTATTTTAAAAAGAAAGTTAGCTAACTTATATAGATATTATTTACATTTACACAGAATTACACAGAATTACACAGAGCTCTGCGGTTTGAAAAATAAAACGGTACCGGTATGATTTATCTGCAAGTTCTTGGCTGTTGGTTTGGTTTAGTTTGACTGGGCGGCATCATCTTTCCCATTATGTTAGGCTCGTCTCTTCTATCAGCATGATGGTGGTTTAGGCATTTCGACGAGAGAAACCCCATTCTCCCACGGAGTAACAGCAACAAGATGCCCGCTTTTAGCCAGACATGTTAAAATTAACAATTGTGAAGACTGGCTACAACTCTCACTAACAATATGGCTGTCCTCTCTTGTTAAAAAATACAGGGTATTTATATGTTTTCCTTATCGGAATCTCCCGCCTCAAGACTCACTAAACTCAGGAATTTAATTAAGTATTTTTCAATTTATAATTCAGATCTTCAGATAACTTATGTTAGAAACATTCCATAAGCTATTATTATAATTAAGATTTTTCGTTGCAAACAATTGTCCAATTTAGATTTTAAAATAACTTAATCTTATCTAAGGGGATTTTAATTAGTAAATTTTTAACTAGTTTTACTTTTTACGAATTCCAGGTGTGGTCATTAATGACACTTGTTTACAACCAAAAATCTTTTAATTACTTGACCAGCTTTTATTTTTTTATCTTACATATAATAGAAACTCTTTCTATTTAAAAACAACCTTTTAACATTTTTAAAACGAAAACATTTTTAACATATTTATTAAAATAATTTACAAACATATTTTGATATAGCTTTTAAATATATTTTCGAGAAACTTTTCCCTGAAATATATTTAAAACAAGAACTCTTTTAACAATTTTAAAGAAACATTTAATAGTATTTTTAGATAATGGCTTTTACATATTTTAAATCATGTCTTTCTTCTATATAGCACAGATTATATATCCACATACGAAATTACAATATTAAACAACAAAATTAATAATTTACTCTTAACTTAAATAATATAATAAACATTTTTAGAAATATTGAATAATTTTAGGACGCTATAATTTTACTAATCCTATCTAATTATAGCGTTCGTTCGCACATAAATATATAATGCTGTTTAGACAGACATGAACTAATTTTAAATTTATTAACATTTAAATAGGTTCGAACTTAGCACAGATGAGAGTGTCATTAGGTTTGATGGTGAAACGATAGGGGCTTGGAAAGTTATCGTTTCAATATATATATATATCAAATCCATAAATGTGGAAAAATGGCCATCAATCATTAAACTTTAATGTCTGCTGGCAGTCTAATATTTTCACTTTTTTTGATTTATTCCAAGGCAGTTTTCATATGAAAGTTTCCATTGCAATTTTTTTCTGAGCATTTAAAATAGGCAGATTCGCAAATTAATTTATAGAAGTACACTTCTATGGGATAATCATTTTAAATGACTAATTTTTTACAGCAAGTAAGTGTCAAATATTTATTCAATATTCAGTAGTGATAAATGGATTGGCAGAATAAAAATTAATTTTAAGGCATATTTTTATCTACAGCTCTATATTCAGCTACAATACTGGAAAGATCAGGGAATGCATCCTAGAGGGTTTTCTACTTCATAAAATGCATGATATAAACTGAAATATGTTTACAGAATTTTAGTGACTTCTATCTAGTACAAGACACATCAACATGCATGTTACAATTTTTCCCCACAGTTTCTTGAAAACCATACAAGTTTTGAAAGCTTCTATTGGTTCTCATAGGAACATTTTTATTTTTCCTCCAGTCATTTTCAATTGGTTTCTATAGCAATGTTTCTTTTATTTGAAATCATAATATTATTTTTAAAATCTAAATGACAAATAATCTTTATTTATTTTTATTCCCTTAGACTTTCATTTCAATCCATAAAATACTTTTTATAAAACTGCTTTAAAAAGTTTTGGAGATAATGAATTATCTGGAAGACAACTTTCTCAATGTTGATCTTAATATTACTATGAAATTTAACTGTTGCTATTGTTTTTTGATATATATTATTTAGAATATGATAATATCTTAGATGTTTTAATTACCTTATAAATGTTTTTTGGAATGGAGTGTCTTTTACATAATCTAAACATCTAAAACAAAATGGCACCTCATATTTATTAAATCATTTTATAACTTCTATTGACATGGGCATGATCTATTGTGCTAAAACTACTTTAAAATTCAGCTTATTTTGGATGATTAGAATCCAAAGATTGCTGTAGATAAATTGTAATTATAAAAATAAGGATTTTGTATAAAACTGATAAAAGACTGATTGACCTGTAAATTCTAATATCTTCATTATCATCTTTTTCAAATAGAAGTATTACTAATGCATTTTTCCAATCATCTTATACATCTTTATCATTTAAATATATAGTACATAATTTTGACAATAGTTTTTTTTATTTCTTCACTTGCTACTTTTAAAACATCAATAATATTTCCATCATTTCTTGTAGTTTTTCTCCTTATTATAGATTTAATGCATGGCTCACCTCTTTACTTAAAATGTTTGACCATTTTAGAATATAACAATTGAATAAGATACTTAGTTTTCTTGTTCCTTATCAATACATGATTATTTATAGAACTCTTCCATAATACCTATAATGTTATTTTTCTTTTTAGTTATAGTTCTCTGTTTTCTTCTTATTACATAAATAACTTTTGCTTCTAATACCAGAATAAAGTTTTAGTATTTTAAGACATTATTCTCTTCGAATGCTTTTCTTTCTAATTTTCAATTATATTTTCTTATATTATTATTAACACTTTTTATATTATTTTACAAAATTTAGATATTCACTTTTTTTTAATGGATTATATTGAAAAGTTTTATATTTCTTTTTTCTTCATTTATTATCTTATCTTGATAAAAAATTTACTGGAACTTGCTGCTTTTTTGTATTATTTATCTTTTTGCTGCAGTTCTTAATAGATTATCAATTACCCTCCTATTGATTTCACTCAAATCTGAACCATAATCAAAATCTGTTAATATTTTAAAACAATTTGTAAGTTTAAATTAAAATTCATTGGAATGTCTGTAAGGATTAGAAATATCAAATGTTTATATTGATGTTCTTAATAATTTGGGTCAATTTAGCTTTGCATTAACATTTATCTTACATCTCTGTAATTGATGGTCACTGTCTCTGTTGAATCTACTCAGAACATAAAAATCTTGACATATATATTTTCTAAAACAGGCAAAACTCTCCATATAGTGGTGCCACTCACTGCAAGATGGAGTAATCAATGAATACCAGAAGGCTTGTCTATAAAATCCCTATCTAGTGCCTACTCATCCAACATCCCCAGACAAGTCTCCTCTCTGATGAAAATCACAAACTAGAAACTAGTCTGGGGAAGTTGGATGAGTAGACACTAGTTAGGGATTTTATGCACCAGCTTTTGGGCATCCATTGATTACTCTGTCTTGCACTGAATGGCCCAACTGTATGGAGAATTTTGCTGCTTTAATAACAGTTATAAGCAAGCATAAGAAATGATGATCATGTGTTGTAATATATATTTGCTATTAGTCAAAATGTAGTCACTTCTGCTGGAGCTTCATTTAGATGCTTTTATGTCCAAGGTTAGCATTTTTCTCAAAAAAAAATTACATTATACAGTTTTTACTGTTCTTCAATACATGAACAAACCTATGACCACTCTCATTTCTATCACCATAATAATATTTGCTCACAGTATTTTCTTTTTTTAAATTTTGTATAAATTCTAGAAGTTTTCTATTAAATGAAAAACAACTTGATTTCTCTTTGATAACTTAAAAGTAATAAAGTAGGATAATTTTATGATATCCACTCCATGTAGTCTTGTCATTGTAGCTGTTATTACTACATGATTATTCATATCATAATTGAATATGGATGAGCTGATCATCAATATACATTAGCTAGCACTATGAGTTTATTAGCTTCTTACCTTTGAGTTTAAGGTCAATAATCATTATAATATTTCTTTTTAGTTACTTGATGATTCTTAACTAAAATATAAGTTGAGTTTTCTTTTGAAGACAGAGTAAATAATGTTGGGTGAATAAATTTTTTTTAAATAGATATTTACATTCATGACAGATAAAAAATAAATCATCATTCTTATTCCCAGGAGGTTGGTGGCATGCTATAAACCTTCTGATTGTGTATCCAGATGATGATTTTTTTTATTTAAGTACTTAAAACTGCCAATCATTTTCAAGTGAAGGAATATTGCAAGAATTATAAGAATTATCTAATGTTAAATAGGATCCTTATTGAACTTTGTGAAGTAAAAAAAAATGAAGACAATTAACTTAAAAATGGATATGTACAGTACTACAAAGATACAAATTTTAGAAGTGCAAATGGATTAGAATTTTTTATAAATAAAAAATGAAAGAACAACATTGTGGAGATTGATGGCAATGCAGATAATTCAAGTTTATATCCCAACAAATTCTAAAGAAGTAGATGTTTTATATGGATATACAAAAGGAATTTGATAAGATGAAACAACATTTAAAATTTATCATGGAAATTATTAATGTTGAAATTAGTAATGATTAAAAGATGAAAGTGTAGTGGGTAAATTTGGTTATGGTAATAGAAATGAGAAAGGAATGAACGTTTTGGAATTTGCAGAAAAAGAAAAAATATTTATATTATATATTCTTTTTTGAGAAATATGATGTGGAAACAGATATGGAAGCATTCAAATGAAGCTACAGCAGAATTAGATTATATTTTGACTAACAGAAAATATGTATTGCAAGATTGTAATGTTCTTAATAAATTCAACACAGGAACTGAGCATTGATTGTAAGACATCTTATTACAAAACTACAGAGATAAACATTATTAAGAAAAATGGTGTTTACAATTGATATTCATAATCTTCAGAATCATTTTAATGAATTTAAATTAGAATTTACAAATTGTTTTTAAATATTAACAGATTTTAAACATGGTTCAGATTTGAACAAAATAAAAATAAAAATAAGTGATATACTTTTCAAAACTTTAACAAAGATACCTTATACAAAAAAGCAACAATTGACCAGTAAAATTCTATTAGCACAAAATAATTTATGAAGATAAGAAGGAATATGAAATTATATAAAAATGCATTAAAAGGATAGAATAGCTAGAAATGTGTAAAATGGGTATTGAAGTGGTCTTATATATACAGCATACATATATGTGCTTCATCCTGTATATATTATTGCCATAAGTTATAATTCTAAGGCATTAAAAAAATAATATAGAAAGAAATTTATTTTTATTATGAAATATAATTTTATTACAAAATTTAATGTTATAGTAAGGGGATTTCAAATTAGAAAAGAAAATATAGGTAATTAATTAAAATCAGTTGATAAAAGAATGTATAAATAAAATTCTAATTTTTTAATTATTTAGGAAAAAGGTAACAAATGTGTAATTATTGGGGAATTTGATAAAAATCAAAGACATTCAGAATTTAATTAAGAAATGCAATTAGTAAAAAAAAAAAAAAAAACTAGATTGAGATTGTGATCAGCAATATTTTATTTTAGATAGTAAAAAAAAATTCTCTTTTAAAATTAATCAATTTGAAACATCCAGATGCCTTTGTTTTTGAGATATATATATAGGGATAGGAACAAAAGAGTTTAGTTATTGAAAAACCTTTTGTAAAGTTTTTTTAAGCTGTTAAATTACATCATACTATGACTAGATAGTAGACTACCATAATTTCTCTGATCATCTCTGTGGAGATTAGTATGGATGCTCTTGGTATTATAGAATTCTAGGCTGACAAAGTCCCTGCCTACAATTGATGATCCAAATTGCTGATATACTATGCCATCATCATGAAAAAGGAAGCCCCCAGTATATAATTTCATTGAATGATCAGCTAGACAATTCTAATATTTATTAAAATCCCTTGTAAAGGTCTGGTAAAATAATAATTTAATTTAACTCTATAAATTTCAATTTTCCAGTAAATGATAAAAGCCTCTCTGATATTCTTCTTTCTTTGCTTTAAATTATTTATTTATTAATTGCTCTTTAAAATCTGTTTTTCCTTAGTATTATATAAAATAATTTTATGATGATGTTATTAAAATGTTTTTCTCATTGTATTATAATGCACCCTTAATTAATTGTACATATTAAAAAAGATTGACTATTGTAAATATACACAATTTTTTTTGAATATGCTAGACTTATTATTTAAGAATCAGATGGAGGGAAATTTAGTAAAATATTTCAATGACTAAACTATTTGAATCCAGTAATTCGGTCAAATCAAGAGATTTAAATCCCTCCTTACTGATTCTAATTTGTTTTTCCTTTTATTATTTATTTGCTATTTAACTTATCTAGTCAAAATCTATTATTTCAAATACATAATGTGAGCCATTAATGCAATTATAAATGGTTCATAAACAATTTTTTTAAAAAAGAAAACTGAGTTTAACAAAATAAAAGATAAAACTTTATTTTCTTTTAGAAAGGAAAAGTATATATGTATACTGCATACATTTGATTTATAAACAACTTTCAGTTTTAAAATAAAATTTAATCTTAGAAAGTTTAAAAATTAAAACTTTGTTTTCTGTTTTAAAAGGGGCAAACTATATGTATACTGCAGATATGTAGTTTCCAATTCTATAAAACTTATGATATAAATAATGAAATATATGATATGATAGTTTAATTCTTTAAAACTTTTAACACAATTTAATATATTATTGTTGTAGGACATTGTATCAATATTTCCTTCTATATGTAAAACTTATGGACAGATCTCTAATTAAGCAGGAATAATTTTATTAGAAAATATTTTAATAACTGTGTATGCCATGATTTAGCCTATATAATAGATGTCCGCATATTATAAACTTATGGCATGACCATTTGCATTTTATAGATTAAAATCTTAAGGCCAAATAATCACATTTTGTCTAAAATTATTATAAAAATTATTCGTAAAAAAAAATAGTGTGTAAAAGTTTAGGAGTTTTTTTTTTTTTTATATAGCTATTTGTTGTCAAAAACATAAATTTAAAAGTCAAAGTGTTTTTGAAATAAAAGTTACAATTAATTAATGAAAAGAGGGGAGGGGGTTTGCTTTAAAAGCATCAAGTTAAAAGTTTATAAAAGAGGTTGAGTTTCAAATAAGTTATAAATGATTGATTAGAAAAAATAAAAGGGAATAAAGAAAAGGGTTTAAACTAAAAGTTTAAAAATATAAATCTTTTTTTATTTAAGTTAAAGAAAAAAATGGTAATCTTAAAATTAGTATTGAGTTTAGATTAAAATATACATGTGTGTAAATGATGAATGCTTGTTAATAAAATATATATGTGTGATTATAAATATTGCATAAATATGTGCATGTTAAAATAAAATAAAGGAAATTTATATTTAAAAACACAGCAATGGCTACTAATCAAAAATGTAAAAACACGTTCGCAATGGCGACTAACTGATATCTCCAACAACAGGATTAAAAGCTTATCTCAAAGGAATGCAATTAAAACAAAGAAAGAACTTCAACAACAGATGTAGCTGTAGGATATCAAAATGACAAAACATCTTAGGTATAAATAATCAATTCTATCAGACAGTTCATGTTTAGAAGACAGTGTAGAGTGAACAGTTGAGAAAAGAGTTTTAGTTTCGATCAGTCAATCTATGAGTTCAATTTGTCAATCAGTCATGCAGTGTTAATAGCTTCATTGGAACATACAGTGAACTTTAAACCTTGTCCAAATACAAGTACTCTGCCTGAGATGAAGTAACAGCTGCCCAATAAGTGAGAGCTGCTGAGTATCTACTGTTTTAATAATAATAGTGCCACAAATTAAATAACCGTCCTCAACCTTAATAAAAGAAGTAACCATGATCATCAATCAACAGGAATCCTCCACAGAAGTGTAAAACAAGCTGCCTGGCAATAAATCAATTCAGAAACACACCGGAAACACAGGAAGCAAACAAACAAAATCTCCACGCTCCAAAAACCTAGGTATTTAATAACTTTCTTATTTCCATTTATAAATTCAAAGTAGTCATTGCTGTCCAAAAAGCCTCCAGAGTCAGTAGTAAAGGAATTCTATTGATGCATAAAGAACTATTGATGAGTGTGTTGGTTTGAATGCCTTATATTTAATATTTATCATACTATTTAATACTTTGTCATTTAACGTTGTGAGATTATATTTTCATGTGTATTTAAAATGTGTGTGTGTGGTCATATATAAGTACTTTAAATGTTTAGGTTAATTAAAAAATATCTAAAGTAGTTTAAACTTTAATAATTAAATGTTAATTAAAATAAATTGTCTTTTAAACTTAAAGCTTTATTTTGTCGGTCAATTCTTTTTGCCACTAGTTAAGGAATAACTTGTTATTGAATTAAAAAAATAGACTGAGCTAGTTAAGGAATTTTTCAAGTGCTGGATTATGGGCCTACTGTCTGAACATGTTAGTTTTAGACTATCTGGCACCCAGGGTTTACTCTAAAACAAATAAAATGTTTGGATAGTAGGAGTTTGAATCTAGCAGTTGAGGAGGGCCATGATCTGGAAATGTGATCATATTATGTGTTGCATAGCTCAGTCTGATCATGAATATTGTTGATAGCTTTGCTATCAATAATGTATTTTCCCCTCTGCTCAAATGTGCCAGTTCATTCAGATAATATTTATAAGATTATAAATTTATTACAAATAAGGTTTAAACTCAGCTAAATCAAGTGAGTAGTGTAAGTAAGATCATCTACAGTTTGAACCTGGTACAATATAAAATAGAATTAATGGATTATCTAATTTTATGTTTATTTTATTACATTTCTTCAGCAGGTGTATATCCCTGTTTTAAAAAATTTAATTTGAAAGATTCTTTCTGACTAAGTTCCATGCAAATGCAAGAACATTCCTTTCATATTTCAGATGCAGAGGTTTTTGTTTTGTTTTGTTACTAGTGCAGTGGATCATTCCTGCCTGTTAATGAGAGTTATGTAGGGTTATATAAAAATGCTAATTCCTTCATTCTATGACCCATTTATTCTATAAATTTGAATTTAACTTCACAACAGCAAATATATTCCTGTCATTGCCTTCTTCCTGGATTTATTTATTATGCTAGAAACTCAGTATAACTTTCCTTATCTCTCATGTATATTAAAACCTGATATTTTAGCATTTATTAATCATGGTCATGAGAGCAATGGAATCATCTATTTTAACCATATTTTATAGAGTTAATTTAACTTACTCTGCTTCATTTATTATCATGTACCTGCTTGAGAGATATGTACCCCAATGACCAAATGTGTTCATCATCTGAGGTCTCTTAATATTTATCTGTTATATAGTGAAACTTTGACATATGTACTCACTAATTAATGTAATTTCCACTATCTTATAAGTCTAGCAATCAAATTAAGTGGTAATAATTTATTTTGTTTATTTGTTTGTAATTTTAATACCAATAAAGTGTTACATCTTATATATACATTACATTGGGTATCTTGTTTGCCACAGGGAACTCATATATTTGTAATCTAAACACTCTACCTCTCCCTGATCATTGAGCCTAATTAAAATGTAGTAGTATATGGATTGGAATGAATTGTAGTGGTTTAAACCACCCTAGTGGTGATATATGCTATAGTTGGCTCATCCTGATTGTTACAGTATGAAAAAGAGTTGATAACTATATAAGAAAATATAATTGTGAACTAGCAAGAGAATCTATAGAGGAGAATAAAAGTATCAAAAGTGTAAAACAATATTTTGTATGGGTAAAAAACTTCTTTCTGCAATGAGAAAAAAAGATGGAACCATTACTAAAAAAAATGATAACATCATGAAATGAGTGAAGAGTTCTATTAAGAATTATATAACAATAAAGAACAAGAAAAATTATATCCTAGAATTTACTATATCTTCTGTATTGCTCAGGATATTATATGAAGAAGTGAAACATGCAATTAAATTTATGGAGAAGAGAAAAGCTCCAAGTAATGATGGAATTATAATCAATACTTAAAAGAATCGGGTGAAAAAATAGAAAAATTGTTGGCCATGTTATATACCAAATATCTAAATGATAAAGATATGCCAGATGATTGAAATAATACAATATTAATCTTTAAATAAAGAGGTAAATAAGATATTAGAAATTACAGATCTATCTATCTTTTATCAATTCTATAGAAATTTTTTATAAAGATATTTACAACTCATTTACAATGAACTTTTGATTTTAACCAATCAAAATAACAAGCTGGATTTAAAAGTGGTTTTAGTATAGTGGATCATATCCAAATATTAAATGAAGAAATAGAAATATCAATGAATATTAATTGCCATTATGCTTTGGATTTATAGATTATGGAAAGACATTTGATTCTATGAACATTGCTTCAGTGATTGAAACATTGGGTCATCAAGTTTTAAAACCAGGAGATTGTCATATTCTGAAAAATACTTATAAAAATGCAACAGTAAAAATTAGATTATATTATGATACAAGAAACAATAACATTAAAATGGATGTATTACAGGATGACTCCATAATCTCTAAAACCTTTTTACAGCAGTTTTGCAAGAAATAAAATTGAAAGTTAAGGAAGTAAAAGTAAATAAATATTATTTAAACCATCTAAATAACTATTTTTGAAAATAATGCTTCAGAGATTCAGGAAATATTGCAAGAGTTATCAAATGAAAGTAAGAAAGTAGAATACAGATAAAAAAGATTAAAGTAATGTTCAATGAATTTTTTTAAAACACAAAAATAAAGATTGATAATGGTAAGTTAGTAGGTATTAACAACTACAAATATCTTGGGCAGGTTATTATTACAGTTGGAAACATAATGGATGAAATTAATCATAGAATTAAACTTGGTTGAAGTGCTTTTGTCAGACATAATTTAATATTAAAAATATGACTCTATGTTTGAAAAGGAAAGTTTTTAAATATATTTTATGAGTTCTCACTTATGCATCTGAGACTTCGGGTAATTAACAGAAGAAAAATACAAAGTACAGGGAGATATATGTTAGGAATAAGAAAAAGAAATAAAAAATGAAATGCATGAGTGAGATAACAAGCAGGTATTATTGACATCATTGAAAGATGGATAAACTGGATTCTAAGAGATTGTAAAAGATATAAAAAGAGATCACATTTGAGAGGATTGGATAAAGAAGAAACTATTGTGGGATGATGTGGAGAAGAGAGGCTAGAGATCAAAGATTGAACATGAAGAGCATAATGGTTGTAAATGATGATAATTGTGATATATATATATATATATATATATATATATATATATCATATATATATATATATATATATATATAAACTGAAAATTATATATATATATATATATGTTGTTGGAAAATATTATGCTTAATGATATTAAACATACTATATATACCATAATCATTTCTATTGTGAAAACATATTCAATTTTTATTGAAAATTCTATATGGCTAATTGATTCTAACAGATATTTTTATAGATTTTTGATTAGTATATGTATTAATTCTGCTTTATGGCCATAATTCGATTATATTTTGATAAAGTTGCTTTCCAGTTGACTTATTTTCCAATAAAATAATCATCTTCATATTCTATTTGTAAACTAGGTCAAATTACTTTTCATCTAAACAAGACTTCTGTTTAATTAATCGATATTTTTTTTCCAATTTCAGGACAATCGTTGTAGTTGTGACAATTATACATATAGTTTTTTTTAGTGTTCACGTATTAACTTTGACATGTCTTACGAGTTGTAAGAAGGATTCTTAATCTGGATACAAGTTTGATTTTAGAGAAGTCAAAATGCAGAATATAGCAAAACGTATTTTAAAAAAGGATTTAATGTATATTGCTGTTTTCTCATATTTTGAAAACGATATGTTATTATTATTATTATTTTTTCTGCCACTTCTTATAATTTAAAGTCTTATTTTCGGTAGAAAAAAAATCTATAAATGTCCACATAATGTTTTATGAATAGGAAAAATAAAAGAAAAACCTGTTAGTATATTTACAAAATATTTATATAAAATAAAATTAAAATAATTTAATAACATAGATTTGATTATTTTTTATGTTTCAAAAAACTTCATAGATTAATTATATTTTATAAAAGTTTTTAAAATTGTATAAATTTCCACTTTAGTTATGCATATTCTAATAATTTTAACAATTCCATAAATAAGTAGTAGCTATTAAATATAAAGGATTGAAAATATATAATAATATTTTTGAAGTAGTAATTCTGAATCCTCATACCATAATAATAATTTACAAGTCAGAGTTTTTAAATACATTTTATAAAGTTACAAATAATGACCTCACTTCTATCAACATTAATTCATCATTTAAATAAAAATGATCCATTTTATCCAACTTCCATATTGATACGTAGATAATAAACAAATCATTAATACTTAAAAGAATGAAACATTAATTAGTAGTAATCTTTGAAAAATCTTAATCCAATCAATTCATGGTTTCCGCTAGCAATTAATGTGTAAATTCTAATAATTTTACCTTTCTAAGCATGTATTTTGTCAAACAATGCTTTCTTGAAAAAATAATTTTTGAGTGTGTTTAAAAATAGTGAAACAGATCTAAAGTTTTGTGTATATATTTTATTAATGTATGGTTTTATTAAGCTTTTATAAATTATACATTTCAAAATTAAAATAGAAAAAAAATAATTAAGAATATATTCTAATAAAATAAGTGCTTGAATATATATTATCTTTCTCAGTAACATAAAAAATATCTTTACTTTAGAACTTTAAAAATAAAAAGAATAATAATCAATGTAGTAACTCTATATTATAATTATTATTATTAAGCACTAATGATAATTAAAGCTAAAAAAATGTTTGTTTACTTGTTTTTGTAAAATGGTATCCATATATGTATATATATTCTAACATGGATGATGATAAAAAGTAATACATTAAATAAAATTTAAAAATTGCATTAATGTCAATTATATTTTTTATAAGTGGCTCTTTCTCTTGAGAAAAAGATCACTAAGGTTTAAGTTTTATAAAATAAGTAGCAATTATAAGTTAAATGATTTTTAATAAAAACAAATCCTTTCAGAACATGGCCCTCTATAAATCTAATTTTAATAATTTATTGTTC